>PVKS010031918.1:0-23021 GCA_004027875.1 Aplodontia rufa
CAATCTCCTCCTAAAAAATGAAATACTTGGGCATCAACCTTACAAAGGATATTAAGGACCTCTACAACAAAAATTATCAAACACTAAAAAAAGAAATTGCAGGAGACCTGAGTAAATGGAAAAACATTCCATGTTCATGGTTAGGCAGAATCAATATAATCAAAATGGCCATTCTACCCAAAGCCCTATACAGGTTTAATGCGATCACCATCACGATACCAGTGTCATTCTCCATGGATATAGAAAAAACGATTCTCAAGTTCGCATGGAATAATAGAATAAACAGCTTAGCCAAAACATTAATCAGCAAGAAAAACGAAGCAGGGCGTATCTCAATTCCTGACCTGAAATTATACTACAGGGCCATAGTAACAAAAACAGCATGTATTGATATCAAAACAGAACTGAAAACAAATGGAATAGAATAGAGGATTCTGAGACAAACCCCCCTACCTTTAACTATCTGATATTTGATAAAGGAGACAAAAGCATAGTGTGGAAGAAAGATAGCCTGTTCAACAAATGGTGTTGGATAAGTTGGTGAGTCATTTGTAGACAACTGAAATTAGATACTTCCCTTTAAGTTTGCACAAAACTACATTAAAATGGTTCAAATATATGAATATTAAGCCAGCAACTTTAAATTTACTTGAAAAAGAAGTAGGATCAGCACTACAGGATGTAGGTGTCTGTGTTGCCTTCCTTAACAAAACTCCCATAGCCCAAGCAGTAAAGTCAAGAATAAATGAGTAGGATACAATTAAACTAAAAAGCTTTTTCACAACTAAATAATTAGTCAACAGTGTGAAGAGAGATCCTACAGAATGGGAGACAATCTTTGCCTGTTACACCTCGGACAGAGGGCTGATATCCAGAATACGCAAAGAACTAAAAAACTAAACACCAAAAGCACAAATAATCCAATCAATAAATGGGCTAGAGAACTAAAAAGAAACTTCTCAATGGTGAAATTGTAGATAGCCCATAAATATATGAGAAAATGCTCTACATAATTAGCAGTAAGACAAATGCAAATCAAAATTTCACTGATTCCATCTCACTCTTATTAGAGTGGCAAAAATGAAGAATAGGAACAATGACAATAGCTGCAGGGGATGTGGGGAAAGAGGAACACTGTCACGTTGCTGGTGGGACTGCAAACTGGCTCAGCCACTCTGGAAAGCAGTGTGGAGACTCCTCAAAAAATTAGGGCTAAAACTACCTAATGATCTAGCTATCCCACTCCTGACTATTTTCCCAAAAGAGTTAGAATCAGCATATTACATAGATACAGATTCATGAATGTTTATAGCGGCTCAACTTATGGAACCAACCCAGATGCCCCTCACTCAAGGAGTGATTTCAAAAACTGTTAAATCCAGATAAGGTGTAATGTTTCACAACCTAATACTTTTTTTTAGAGATATAGTGGGAAGGGGAAGGGTGGGATAAGGGAGGGTAATTGGGGGGCACTCCTGGGGATAATTGCAATATCCAGAATATATACACATTTTATATTATTTTGTTAAAAACTTGTATGGTTGTTCAAAAATAAAAAATTAAAAAAAACTTTGGTACAATATACAATGGAATGCTACTCAGCTATTAGAGAAAATAATATTATGGCTTTTGCAGCAAACTGGATGGAAATGGAAAAAATTATGCTAAGTGAAGTATTCCAATCTCAGAGTCTCAATGGCCGAATGTCTTCTTTTATTTGTGGAAGCTAGAATACAAACAGAAACTGTATGATAAATGATTAAACGAGTAATAACTTCAACATATATGAATCTTTACTCAAACATGGAGAACTTTTCCTAGTATACCTGAGGATGTAGGGAAGGGGATAATTAGTGGGAGGAATTAGGAAGGATATCAAGGAGACTGGAGGGAGGGAGTATGGGGGAATCAACTCAGAAGGAAATCTATGAACACCAGGAGTAGCCCATTCAACACAGGGGTTCAATTTGGTGAAACGAAGAACCATTGGGAACCCAAGAGGGGAAAACTTGGAATAGCATCAGCCTTGGCCAACTATGTAAATATACATTTGTTCTTGATTGTTTGATAATGATTCCCCATTAATTGTAACTCCATATTCAACTAATAAAAAATTTAAAAAATATAAATAAAAGGTTTCTGATATTGGAACATTTCTGTTTTTGGATATTTGGATTTGGTATAGTAAACCTGAGTTTACAGTGTGCCAGAAGTTATGTATTTCCTACCTTTTGCAACTTTTAAAACCATGAGAGTTCAATTTAAAATTGTATATGCAAGAACTAGTGTTTTACCTGAAATTATTACTTTATATTTGAAATAAATTTATGTTTGTACTATAGTTGCAAATATAGTATGGGGCATTTCTGTATAACCTTCCTTAAGTTTCCACTAATGTCAGGCTGCAGCAGTGGCTAGGCATTTACCATACTTGACTAGCATGTGCTAGGACACAGATTCAAACCCCAGGACCACGTACACAAAGAAGTGTAGGAACAATGAAAGCCATATGAAAAAATAATAAAATTGATTCTCTTTCTCTCTCTCACTGTCCCTTTCTCTTTAAAAAACAGAAAAAAGAAAAAAGTTTCCTCTGGTGTTGATATACACATCTATGGCATATTTATCTAAACTGAGATTAACATTGATATGTTGTCATTATCTGAACTTCAAATTATTTTCAATTATCACCAGATTTTCCACTAATATCCTTTTCCCAGGATTCCATTCACTGACATACATTATATTTAGGTCAAAATTGGTTTAAGAGGAATGCAAACACATATTTTGGAGAACGATGAAATAGAAAATAAACTACAAGTATTATTTTATACTGCAGAGAATAACACATTGAATTGAGTAATAATAACAATAAAAAATTAGACACATCCAGAGAACTGGGTATAGGAATAAAGGAAATACCAGAAAGGAGGGAAAGGAGGAAGGATAAAAAGAAAGAACAAATGGAAGGAGATCAGAAGGGATAGAAAGGGAAGAACATATATTCTCAAAAATGGTAAAGAAAGATTACTTATTTTGAACAGAATTTTTAAAATTAGAAAAGAACATCTCAAAAACATAAATGTTTTAATCCTATTGTCAAATATATCAAAGAATAACAAGAGGTGATAGGAAGGGAGGAGAAGGGGAAATGATGGAACTGAGATAAACCAAGGTACATTCCAAGCATTTATAAGTATGTCACTGTATATACTATAGTCATACATATATAAATGTTCTCCATAGGTATATTAATTATGTCACTGTACTTGGGTATTTTAGGAAACATATAGGACCCAGAAGAGAGGCAAGGATCAGGGGCTGGAGGAGGGAGATAGAGGGGTACAGGGACCCCTCCTGCACCAAATTATTTTGCTGTATTGTGTGCATCTATTAATATATAACAACAAATCCCATCATTATGTAAAACTATAATGTACTAATAAAAATTAAAAAAGAACACCTCAAACATAAAGAAGTATCAAAGGAGAATTACACCTGAATTGTATGCCAAAAAAAGCTTAGTTCCAAAAAAAGGAAATTTTAACTCTTTATTTTCCACAAAGTCAGAAACAATGAAAATTATAAAATACTGCTAATAATATTGAATTGAATTTCTCACTTCATTAAGCATAAGTTAGAATTTGAAAGAATATCTAAAGAGTGGCCAAAATGATTATAATGAAAGAAACATGCCCATGCAATAAAGCTTCTGTATAGAAAAGTAAAAAGTAATATTTTCAGCAGTTCACATTAAAATGAACAGGACTTTTTTGATGACAGTGACAGAAACCTATTCAAAATAGGCTATATAACTGAAATATCCAAAAATACACTTAAGAAATGGCTAAATTGATTAGCCGGTTTCTTTTTCAGTGCTGGGGGAAAAACTCAAATCCTCATGTATGCTAGGCAAGCACTCTTCCATTGAGCTATACTTCCATCACAGTTAAAATTTTTCATTAGAAATTTCACTACCTCCATATTAGGAGCCTGCATTTATTAAAAAAAATTCCTTCTTATATTTGCAAAACAAGTGAACATAGCCCCTCAACAGAAAGACAGCCATTCATTTTTCATTCTTCTTGAAATCAATTCCAGGTATGCCTACAACCAGTCCAAATTGGGTCATATTCACATCTCTGAGCCACTAAACTGTGAATCTGATGACCCAGGCATGGTTCTGGTGCCCTTTTCTACAGTAGAAAATGAGGGTATGTCTGCCATGGTCACATAAATGAGAGCAAAAGAGGGGTTACTTCTAAGAGGAAAATTTACATTCCATAAGCAAAATAAGAGGAAATGAATAATGGATATTCACAAAGCAACAAATGGTACTCTTATCATTTAAAGTTTTCCAGAAAAACAGAACTCATAGGATCTATTTATATATAAAAAGAGATTTATTGTAAGGAATTGGTACATATAAGTATGGAAGTTGACAAGTCCAAAGAAAAATGGAGTCCCATGAGAGTTGATAGTGTTCTTACAGAGTTGGCAGTCTTCTAATCAGGAAGAATCACTGTTTCAGTTAGTGTCTCAAAAGATGATATACAAAATGTCCTATCTTAAATGTGGTAGCCAGGCAGAAAGTGTTTCTTCTCATTTAGGACAATGGGGAAGCCTTTTTTTTTTTCTTTTCAGGATTTATTTTATTGAATGAGACCTTACCCACATTGGGGAGGAAAGTTTGTTTTATTTGGCTTACCAGTTCAATTGTTAATCTCATCCAGAAACACCTTTACAGACACATCTGGAATAATGTTTGATAAAAAATCCCAGTACCTCATGACTTAGTCAAATTGATGCTTAAAATTAACCATCACATTTATCCAAAAGCTTTAGAAATTAACTCACTCAAAAACACTTTTGGAGGATATAAAGAATACTAAACTGAAAATAAAATTAAATAGGAAAATACCAAAATAGAAAAAAAAAGTGGATAAAAACTGCTTTAAACGTTAAATGGAAATGGATGATTCATGGAATCATTGACCATAATTTTTGTTCATAATGAATTAAAATCTAAAAAGCATAATATAAGGTTTGAAAAATAACAGTTTTTGGAACTAAAATTTAAGACTATTTTCAAAACCCCAAGAGATAGAGAAAAGCGTTCACTAGAATGAGTTAGATACCTACCACACCTCTTATCTCAACACCATGTGTATGTGTCAAGGGTGACTGTTTCATAAAAGAAATGTAATTACTTGAATGAAATGTTTGATATTGATCTATGTGAGAACCAATATATTTAATCACCTATTATTAGGGGTCACATTATTGCAAAGATAATTGAAATTAAACATCTTCTCTAGATACCAGAACTCTGGAAAACCTGTGAAAGATCCAAATCCCACCTGCCTAACCTATTTATCTAAGGGATCAATTCTAGATCTTGTGGAGAACTGATTCTTTTTTTTAATTTTTATTTTTGAATAACCATACAAATTTTTAACAAAATAATATAAAATGTGTATAGTTTCTGGATACTAGATTTACCCCCAGGAGTGCCTCCCCAATTTCCCACCTGTATCCCTCCCTTCCCTTACCCACAATATCTCTAAAAAAGTGTTAGGCTGTATAACCTTACACCTTATCTGGATTTAACACATGATAATAGACCACCTTTCTGAATGGCCAGGGTCTAGTTCCAACATCCACAGATGAGTGGAGACATTTGACCCTTGGATCTCTGGGTTAAGCTGATTTTACTCAGCATAATTTCTTCCATAGCCATCCATTTACCTTCAACGGCTGCAATATAATTGTTTCTAATTGCTGTGTAAAATTCTATGGTATATATGTGCCACAGTTTTTGGATCCATTCATCCAGTGAGGGACATCTGGGTTGTTTCCATAAGAACTGATTCTTTAAAATCAATGAGAACATATGCATAATTGGAAGGAAAAGGGACATGGTCACTCCCACTGAGTACATTTTCTAGAATTTTCAGAAATTTTACATTAAGTGTCTCCTAAGACTCTGCTAGAGTGCCATTAGATAAAGCAATATTAAAACAAGAGTTTTAGGGATATCAGGAAAGGAAGACTACAAGTGCTTTTTTTAATGTTCTTTCTAACAAACTAGCAGACCAGGTTTCATCCACCTCCTTGATTCCACTTCCACATATACCCTACCTTGTACAAAAACTTGTAAATCCCTCTGTCCAGAAACCTCAGAAAATGTTTGATATATACTCTAAAATTTATTAAAGAGGTTTTATTTTACATGCCATGGACATTTTCTCTCTACAAAGATTTTCTGATTCATATTTTGACTATCAAGAAAGAGTCTTTTATCTTTCATAAATTCTGTCATTCACATGGATCCCCTTATTATACCTTCTTCCTATTCACTTTCGTCTACTGTTTTATAAAATTTAGACTTGCCATCTCTCAGGTTGTAGTGCCCATGGGAGATTACCCTCTGATGACAAGTCTTAGTTATTCTAATATGATCAGAGTATTTTGTATGACTATGACCGGGCAAACTATTTCTGAAATGAAAATATAATGCTGAATATAATTTATAAGACTTTTGTTTTAGTTAGCTTTTTTGATGTTGTGACTAAAAGACCTGAGAAGAACAATTTTTGGGAGAAAGTTTTATTTAGGGGCTTCCGGTTTCAGAAATCTTAGTCCATAGAAGGTCAGTTCAATTCCTCCGGGCCCAAGGTAAGACTGTGCATCATGGTGGCAAGCATGGCTCCAGGGAGCAAGGGGCTCAAAGCTTCACATCTTGAAGCAGAGGAAAGAAACAAACTCTGTGCCAGGTACTGTATATAAACCCCAAAGGCAAGCGCCCAATGTTCTGCCTCCTCCAGTCATACCCTACCAACATACAGCTGCTAGTTAATCCCTGTAAACAGATTAACTCACTGATTGGGTTAAGACTTTTTTAACCAAATCATTTCACCTTGGCCTTCCAGAGTTATACACGTGAGCTTATTGGGGATACCTCACATTCAAATCATAACAACTTTGCAAGCTATATTTCTTCAAATGTTTGTTATTCCATTTGTTCAAGAGAGTGCCTGGCAATTGCATTAAAACAATAGCAATAGATTAGATGTAAAATCTTTGGAAAGTCAACTAGTTTGCATAATTTTAATAAACTTTTTCTACCATAATCAGCATACTAATATAATGATGTCAATATTATAATAATGACATAGCTAATAGTGTAGAATCAAAGCATAAAGAAGTGCAGCACTACTGCTGATTCATAATAATAATCTATTCCAGAATATGATTTCCTTCAAATCTTGTCAAATTGTTTTTTAATATCAGCAAATTTATATTTATCCTCATAGTGGATCCAAATCACAACTTCAGAAGACATTGGAATCCCATTATGCATTCCATTTTCTTTCCCCAGCCTCTCCACAACATAAATGCTTGGTAAATTTCAAACTTTCTTGTGAATATTTCTAATTCACATTGATACATTTTATATGGAATCTACCTAAACATATCACTGTATGTGAATCACACAGTTATGTGTTTCATCCAATGAAACATTTTGGGGAATTTATGTAGATATGTATGAAAAATACACAGTTCATTTGAGTGAATCTAAAGGCTACCCTTAGTTAAAACGTTTTTTTTTTTTAAAGAAAGGAACAGTGAGAGAGAGAAAGAATAGAATCAATTTTATTCAGTTTTTCATTTTTACTTCCATTGCTCCAACACTTCATTATGTACATGGTGCTGGGGTTCAAACCTAAGTCCTTGCACATGCCAGGCAAGCATGTAACTGCTCAGCCACACTCCAGCCTCCACTTAGTTAAATCTTTGCATAACGATTTACTGTATAATTTTATGTTAGTGCCTTAAATGTGAAATGCCCCTCTTATTCATTGAAACTGATTCATCACCATAAACAATGCTTTGTCAAAATGTGTTTAAATGAAATTCATATTTAAAACTTTGAAAGTATATGATAACAAAATTATAAAGTTCTATTGGGTAATCAGAGAGTTAATTTTAAATCACATATTCCTACAGATGTCACTGCTTCAATTGCAGCTTCTTCTCTCTGTGATAATTTATTCCCTGCTTGAAACTGTTTATATGAACACGTGGAAAAAAAATTTGATGGCTACAGGGAAACAGATGTCAAGTTTCTGCAGATGGAATCTCAAGTAAGAATGCAATGAATGTGGCAGAGCTGCATAAAGGCAATTCAAACTAGCAAAGAATATCATTCATTTATGTTTTCTCATGGCTAAAGCTGATCCCTGAATCACATAATTTTGACAGTTGTATTTATTTTTCTATTCACCTCGGGTATTAGTAAGATGCTAAATTATAGTTACTAATAGATAACTATTTAATAAGTTTCAGCCAGAGATATGTGAGAAAATATTGAGTAGATTTGGTATTTGAGGAAATAGGTTATTGTGCTATTGTGCACAAATTCAATTCTTTATAACCAGTCCAATTATATGATCTGTATTCTTCTCCAGTCTACTCTTCAACTGAAGAGACAATACCATAAAAATTTGCAGCCTTTGATGTCAGACTCGGTTAGATTTAAAGCTTACTTTTGCCACTGACTGACTGGCTGAAAGTTTTACAAAACTCACATAATCTCTCTGCCTCAGTTTTTAAATTTGTCAACTTGTGGACCAATTATATCTGCCTCCTGAATTTTTAAGAGGATTAAATGAAATAAAACAAAACATGCTTATCATTTTGCCTGGTAAGAATGTTAATTAGCTATTATTGTAGTTATATAAGGGTTATCTCTTTTTAGATTTAGCATTCAAATTTAAATTTCTGTCAGATGTATTTGATATGGAGCTTTTCTAGTTCATTTATTTTTCATGTCCAAAATTGTACTGAATGTTTGCTAAACCAATGATTGAGTTTCCATTAGCAAACTATGTTTTTAGAGTTTAGAGTAAACATTTTTTAGCAACTAATAAAATTCAGGTTTTTACTCACTTCTAAATAAGATTAAAACAAGTAAAAGTATGGTTCTGACTGATAAGGAGTTTTAATTTAGTAGGAGAAACATGATATGTATGCAGTAAAGTTAATTACCAGAGCTGGAGAGGTGATTCCATGGTAAAGTGTTTGCCCAACATGCATCAGGACAAAGCTGAGAACTCAGCACCACATACACACACAACTAAGTTCCAGAAAAAAAGAAAAGAAAAAAATAATAAAATTGACTTTTTCTCTCTCACACTCTAAAAAATGAAAGTAAAAAGTTAATTACCAATTTGAAACTGTCCCAAATGTTTTTATATATAAAATGTCTTATTTACTACTACTACTTTTAGAATACCTTGTGCAGTTTTAAACATATTAACTTAAATTTGTCCACTATGTACATAGTAATTTTAAATAAACTACATACGTGTAATAATGGTTGTAACTGAAAGTGTCTTCTATGGAGAATCATTCTGGCTTAGAACCATCATTTCTTCCACTTCTTTCTGTCCTATGTCATATGTGATATAGGCAAATGTGTCACTCAGATGTGAGTCTACATCTTTAAATCAAATAGTCCTTTTCATAATGCTTTTTAATGAATTTTAACGCAAAGTGTACAAAATGTGTTAGTTTACTAACTCTACTTTTGTCATATATTGACAACCTCTTTAATATCTAGAGACTAGATTTTATAAAATTAGTGTCCTTTTCCCAGTATATACACATTCCAGTATAGCAAAGTTAAATGAACTGCATTTTATAGGGCAATGGGTAAGCTGAAATTTTTTAGCATCCTATAACAAAGCATCACTTGCAACTTCTTCCCTCCCACTTCCCTCCAGCCAGTGAACAAGTAAATACAGTATATCATTAAAGGTGGCTTAAGAATTCCAAAAATAGTATTTTCCATCATATATTTTTGGTACCAGGGATTGTACTCATGGTGCTTAACCACTGAGCTTCAGCCTCAGTCCTTTATTTATTTATTTTTATTTTCAGACAGGGTCTTACTAAGTTGCTGAGGGTCTCACTAAATTGCTGACGCTGGCTTTAATCTTGCAATTCTTTTGCCTCAACCTCCTGAGCTGCTGGAATTACAGGAGTGCCTCACCACGCCCAGCTTCTCATTAGTTTTAAAAAGCTATTTACAATAAGTTTTATTCTATTACTTCTAGTTTTAAATATATCAAGTAGTTCTAAGTATATAGGACTAGATACTCCACACAAGAACTTGTGCACTGTGCACACAGCACTGGTAAATAAAATTGTACACGTAGCAATGGTTATAAACTGAGGTATCTTCTAAGAGGACCATTTTGTCCTTGAACCTTTCGCTCCTTACTTCCTTCTACTTTCAGTCCAGTGGACATGTTCAGTCATGTGTAATGCAACTTCTTTAACATCTAGAGACTAGATGTTGCAAAATTGGGACTTGCTTGTTCATTATATACACTATATGCAAAACAAAACAAAATGCACAAGACATACAGAATAAAAATGTCTGAAAATATCCAAGTATGAACACACTAACATACCTTTTGCAATTGCTTCCCTCCCACCTTCTTCACATCACTGATCAAGTACAGTTGGTACTATACTGCTCACAGATGTGGTTTATTAATTCCATTCCATTCTAGATACAGATTAGGATTTGTTTGTCCTATATACACAGCAAATTGAAACAAACACATAGACATAAGGAACAACGGCTATTCTTGCCCCATTATGAGCACAGTAATATGGTGCTCTGGAGAAACAACATGCAATATGTACTACTCAACAAGGGGTTTGGTCATTGTCCCCTCAAAACATTTTATAAAAATTTTAGTAAAATGAAATTTACAAAATGTGTTGTATTTTACTACTTCGAATTTTAACATATGTCAGGCAGTTTAAAACATCTAAAAAACAAGATAGTTCAAAAAAGTACTTTGTATTGTCAACTATATATTCAGTAATGAGGATTAAAATGCACACATAAAACAATGGACACAGTGGAAAAATGTCTTTTACATATAACCTATTTGGAACACGACCTTCTCCTTGTCCTCATGGTCAAAGTCTTCTCCATGTCCTCTAACCCACTTAACAAATGGGGATGAGCTTCACTCCCTGATATGGTCTAATTATTCCTTTTCAAAGTCACTTCCGGAAGACATTCCTGATTTTTAAAAGCAAATGTACATTTACAAGACATCTTATGTTGTTTAATATATCACAACCAGCAACCTCTTTATATCTACAATGACCAGATATATGTAACAAATTTTTCTTAAAAAAAATGATGAGGGTTGAGAGTAGCTTTTTCACATTTTTCATATTCTATACAGAGGCCTTCCACAAATGGCCTGTAAATCTTCCTAAAGATAGGTGGGCACTTTCAACTGGCCAAAAGGGGTGTGTTGTTCTTTTGAGTGTGTTTGAAACCTCTGTCATGTGAGCAGAACAAAGACCAACGGCCCCGATCCCCAGTCAATCAACAGCTAACTGTTCCCTAAATCAACCTCTTAAGTTCCCTGTGTTGGCGCTAACCTTTCCACCCACCGTCCTCTGGGGCTTCACTCATCTTCCAGCATGGTTAGTGCCTTTGTCCCTCAAGGTGCGAGGAGGTGAGGTCTGTTTAACCCTGATTTGCATGGTCCCACATCTAACATGTGGCTGAGTTCTTGGACGTTCACCCGCCTTCTTGGGCCCTCCTAGCCCCTGCCGCAATTCTAGCCACTCCATGCCAATCTCAAAGGCACCACATCCTCAGCAGCTTTGCTTGAGTCAGACAGGCTTGGGCTGAGAAGCTCTGCAGCTCACATAGTGTAAACTGGAAGAGAATAGGCTGCTGCTGCCTTGACAGCAGGTGTGTGAGTGAGGGGGTGCTCTCTGGTCCCTCAAAGCCTGGGCCCAACCAGTCAGTACCCAGCCACAGGTGTCTGCAAGACAGAGTTCCCTGCTTATCCCTGGTGCCTCCCCCTCATCTGCCTCCCTGGAGCTCCAGGGAGTAGGGTTGGAGACAGCAGGCCTTTATTAGTTTCTTATCATGGTTTCTGCCAAAATTTTGCTCTGGTAAATATTTTAGTCTTCTTTTTATTTCTGTATATTTAATTTTGGATGCCACATATGCTGGTCATGCCATCTAGGGTATTTTTATACTGAACATTATACTATCAAATTGTTAGATACTGCATTGCTCAGTTTAAGAAATGATACATTTGCCCTTTTATAGATAGTTCTTCAGTACTGGAGCTACAGATTTTCAAAAATATAAAAGAATCTAACCTGTAGAGTTTTCCTTATCAAAAAAATTCAAGAGTTACATGAAAACTATACTTTTCTGGTAAATAACATTAATAGTTGCCACATATTTATTTATGCTTAAATAGTGGGTTTGGAATAACACATAAGAACAGCTTTTTAAGACATGGTATTAATTACCTGATATGACGAAAAGGGAGACTTTCTTATTATTTGGATAATGTATATAACTGATTATAGAATGTTATTTCAATTACAGAATCTTTGATTCCATAATCGCAAGCATTAGTATTGCATGCCTCTATATCCTTCTAAATAAAAATTTCCAGATGGAAAAAGACATATGTCCTACCACACACTGTTACAAATCTCATTATGCATTTGTTAATATTTTAAGAACTTGAGGGCAAAAGTTATGAAATCTTACTGAATATGCTCTTTTCCTTTTTTGTGTATGACTTTAAAGAACATGTATCAGATGTCTTTCATTCTGTTATAAGGTCAACAATAAATGAAATTGTTCTGAGGATGTTTAAGCAAATATATTGTACTATGAAAGCCCTGAAAAATGTCATCATGTGTTCACAGAATGATTTAACAGTGAGCCTTGTACTTTATTAAAATATAATGAGGGAAAGATTTCCTTGTTTGCAAAAGACAGTGTAAAGATTACCATGTATATTGGCACATGGATAATATAATACTTTTTTTTAGATGTAGATTTTACTGTATTTTTCCATGGTCTTTATAAATATACAAATATTAAATATTAGAAATCCTAATATTATACTGTTATTAATTTAAGTATAAGTAATTAATAGACCTACGTAATGTTTATAAATGATTAGCATCTATGAGTATTTTATTCTTATTTTTTAGTATGTTTGGAAACTGCCATATAGGAGGTTCACAGGTGAGTGCAGAGCAATTTCACTAAGGCCCATATGAAGAATCACTATTCACTAAAAAAAAACTCTCTTCCATGACAAAGCCCCCAAATGGACAAGCCAACAGGATCCAATGGGTCTCATAATGTATGGAACCATATTTTTAAAACAACATGCAAAACACTGAAGATCATCAGAATCCTGATAAGATTGTATAATGGTAAAACCAATTTGCAAAATGGTTGACAATTTTTTGAAACTAATTAAGTTGTTCTCTAACATACACTTCAGGAGTCATCCAGCCTCTTCCCAAACTCCCACAACAAAGTTGTTCCCACATTTTTACGTATTCTTTGTCAGGGAAAAAAAGCAGCTATTTTCCTCTGTTCTCACAGCACAATCAACACAGAAAACTTCTGTTGCTAAACATGTGGAATTTGTCCCCATACACCAAGCAAGGTATTCTGTGGCAGGACACAACAGCTGAGTGTTCCCTAAACTAATTTATTTCTGATACTATCTATCTGGAGAGAGTGACAATACCACAAGGTAAAGCCTCAGTCCCTAAATCATTCACCCTAATATTAGATGGTTTTTGTAAGCCACAAATTGTTTTACCTATGCTTCTGACTGAGCAACTACAAATTGGGATTTTCATAACCCACTGATCAAGATAAATTAATTTACTTAAACAAATCACAAACTCAGGGGAATGCATATTCACATCCAATAGTTTATTTTAAAGTGTATTAAAAACAGTGCAGATAAACAGATGTGTAGGCTGAAATTTGGGAGAAAGGGCACGGAGCTTCCATGACCCTTCCAGTTGTACTACCCTTCAGGAATTTCCATGTGTTCAGGTATCCAGAAGCACTATGAACCATCTCTTTTTGGTTTTTTATGGAGATTTACTTGCATAGGGATGATTGGGTTAAAATATGAGCGGACAAAAAGGGTGTGATATGATGTTAATAGAGTGGGAAAATCCAACAAGTTTTGACTCCAGATACTTCCTGGCCTTTCTATGCAATATTCCTTGCTTCAGGGTAAGGAACAGGAACTTATGGAATGAGGAGAGCTTATGACCTAGTACTGGACAAGGGTCAGTAAGATAAATTTTAAATGAACAGCTTCAAAACAGAAAGGTTGGGGGAGATTATAAATTTTGCAACTGTCTTGGAGAAGAGAAATTGTAGTTACTATGGCCTGCCTTGAGGAGAGAGTTATGAGTCAGGAACCATGGACGAAAACCAAAATATATTTAACATCACAATATTCATTACAGTTTAATACCTCTTGACAGTGAAAGATATATTAGTTTTTTATAGGTACAGATATATGAGGATGATTCTCTTTGATATCAGCCTTGTGAGACAAGGGGTAAAAAACAAAATAAAAATCTAGTAAAATCCACCCAGACTTTTGATCTAAAGAAATGTGAAATAATACATTTCTTTTGTTTAAAGTTGCCAAATTTGTAGTGATTCTATGATGGTATCTTGCGCCTTAGACCACTCCAGCTGTCATTACAAAATAGTATAGACTGCATGACTTACACAATATTTTTCCCCACAGTTATGGAGGGAGAACAGTGCAAGATCAAGTTATAACAGGGTTTAATTTTCCTTGTGATGCCTCTCTTCCTGGCTTGTGATGACCATCTTCTCACAGTGTGCTCCCATTATTTCTTTTTGTGTTAATGTTTGTGTGTATGTGTGTGTGTGTGTGTGTGTGTGTGAGACAGAGAGAGAGAGAGAGTGAGAGAGAGACAGAGAGACAGAGAGAGAGGGAGAAACAACACTCAGGTGTCATTTCTTATAAGGATATTAATTTTATCAGAACCTGGCCCTTATAACATTATTTAAATTTAATAACTTTCTGAGTCCTCCTGTGCAAATACAGCCATCTTGGGGTTGGGGCTTCAAAATAAGAATTTTGTGTGGTCACAAAAGCTCTATCCCTAATAGACAGCAGAAGAAAACTAATACCATCCATGTAAGAAATAAGCTCATACAGATTTTTAGAAGAGCTACAAATTACAAATACTATAGATTAATAAGAGATATGAAGTCACATCCTAAAAATAGCAATGAATACCACAATCCATTTCTTATCAGTAAGTTTGAATATTTAATGAAAATTACAATATTTTTGAAAAATGATACTTATGAAAGCAAGTAGAAATGCAGAAAATGAGTCCAATATATATTAAAGTAATTATTCTCAATATTGGAAACTTTTCCAATGGTAAAATCTGGATCTAAATGGCTATATTATAAAAGTATCCCAAAATTTTTAAGAAAGATATTACAAGATTGGTATACAAACACTTCCACAAAATAAGAAGAAATAGGGAGTGCTTTCTAATTCAACTTCATGATGTTGCTATATTCCAGACACCATAATTTGCTAAGATGTTTTCAAAAACAAAACTGTTTACTGTTCCTTCTCAAAGACAGTGAAAAAATTAATAGCAAAATATTATAATATTGAATGAAATATATACTAGATGATAGTATAAAGCCATATACAATATATTTGTGGAATATCAGTATTGTTTAAAACTTAGAAAACTTTTCAAAGTAATTTACTAGATACATTTGGGAAAGAAGAAATATACGCCAAAATCAATAAATTAAAAAAATTATTTGAGAAAGATAGAATAGATAGACATTTCCCTAGTTTTTACAAAAAGTACAAATATGCCCCAGATATTATACACTAACAAATATAAGAAATATTTTTAAATCAGAGAGAAGAAGGCAGTTCCAGGTAGGAACCCAAGAATCTGAAGACAATGTGGCTAGTTTTGAGTTTCTTTCTACCTAATATTACAATACCTAAAGTTGGAGAACCAAGATATTTCAATAGGTACAGAAACAAATGAGGGCACCATTACCACTACCCATTGAAAAAGTGTCAAAGGAGAAAATATAAAACAGTGCTTTTTTAAACCATGGCCCAGAAATAGCAAGACCATCCCTTCACCCTTGTGATGTTAGTAGTCTCCACTTGAGGAATAGTAGCAAGACACTCCTAACACTAAAAAAGTACAGATATAACACTAAAGGCCTAGAGGGGAGACAGAATTCCAAATACAGTCCAACAGTAACAAGGAAATCCTGATCTTTCACTCTGATGTCAATAGAGTTAAAGTAAAGAAACTGAACGTCTACCTTTATTAGGGAGGAAAAAATTGGCTCTTGCTTAATTGATCCAATGTCAAGAGAAATGTAACTAAAACACTATGTTAAAATCAGTTCCAGAATCTCATAACTTGATACACAAAATGTCAAGATTCAATTAAAAATTACAAGTCACACCAAGAATCAGGAAAATCTTATCTTAAGTGGAAAAAGAAAATCAAAACATGTAAACACCATGATGACAAAGATGTTAAAATTTCTGACAAGTATTTATTTTAAAGTAGCCATCAAAAAATGCATCAACAAGCAATTAGGATCATATTTGAAAACACATAAAAATTAAAATTCTCATCAAGGAGGAAAGAAGTTACAAAAGAGAAACAAGCCAATGTTAGTATTAAAAGTTATCATAGAAGAAAAAAATTGTGAACCAAGAATCTTATGTCGGGTAAATATATGTAGAAATAAAGATCTCTGTCAAAGAAATTGCATGGAAATTATAAAAGCCAGTATCATTATAGTTTGATTTTTAACTACACTTTTTAATACATGATATAAAAAACTAATACATAAGACCCAATTTTCAGTCTATGTTTTAAACACATAATATGTAAAAGATTTAATTTTGTGACATTACTAACTGAAAAGGGGTCATAACAGAATTATGTAGGAGATATTTATATGTCATTAAAGCTCTGTTAGTACAGAACAATTCAAGAAAAGAAAAATGTAAAACAATATTTTTAAAGAATATTTATGCAGATCCTCAACCAAACTGGCAAATTTTATTTAGGAATATTTTACAATTATGTACCATGTGAAAGTGGGATTATTACTAGCATTCAAGAATGTTTAAACAAATGCAAAAATTGATCAATAGAATACATCACATTAGAAGAATGAAGGGGAAAGAGAAAACATAATCAATTCAATCCATGCAAAAAAAGAATTTGGTAAAATTAAACCTCGCCAATGATAAAAAATATCAGCAACTGCAAACAAAAAGACACTGCTTCAATACAGTAAATTTATACATGAAAACCCCCAACTAGCAGCATATTCAGTGGTGAAAGACTAAAAATTTTCTTCTGTGATCAACAAGACAAGGATGTCTGCTTTTATGGCTTCCACTCAAAGTAGTAATGGAAGCTCTAGCAGAACAATTATGTGAGAAAAAGAAATAAAAGCTATCCACATTGGAATGGAAGAAATAAAATTATCTTTGCTTTCAGAAAATGTGATCTTATGTATTAAGAATTCTAGTTTACAAAAATACTATTATCACTATCAAACAAATTCAGTAAAGTAGCAGGACACAAAACTATGCAAACTCAGTTGCATTTGCATAGACAAGCAATGAGCAAAAAAAGGAAATTAAAAAATGATTTTATCTACAACAGCACAAGATAAAATAATTAGGAGTTAACCATGGATATTAAATAATCATGGAATAAAAATTGTGAAATATTGCTGAATGAAATTAAAGAACATATCAATAAATTAAAAGACTTTTATGAATTGGAAAGCAGTAGTACTAATTTATCAAAATTACTATGAAAAACAGCATGGAAGTTCCTCAACAAAATAAAATAATATTGTCATATAATCCATCAATTTCATTTCTGGGTATATTCTCTAATTGAAAGTAGGATGGAGCTGGAGTGGTGGCTTGGCAGTTGTAGCACTTGCCCAGCATGCACTGTATCAAACCCCAGCACCCACGTACACAACTAAGTGTCAGAGCAACGAGGGCCATGTGAAAAACTCAGTAAAAATTGATTCTCTCTGTCTCTTTCTCTCTCTCTCACTGTCCTTCTCTCTTAAAGAAAAAAAAAGTAGGATCTTAATGTTTGTATTTGTGACATTGGCAATATTTTTCACAATAGCCAAAACGTGGAGGAAGCACAAGTGTCTATTGACCAATGAGTTAATAAAAAAGTGAGACATTTACATACAATGCAATATTATCCAGCATTAAAAGGGAATGTGATTTTATACCTACAACACATGTAAACTTTGAATATACTATACCAAGCAAAATAAGCCAAAAGAACAAATATTCTATGATTCAACAATTATGAGGTAGAGTAATCAAGTTCACAGAGACAGAAAGTAGAATGGTGGTTGTAAGAAGCTGGGTGAAAGGAAGAATTAGTTATTGTTTAAATTTTATGGTTTGGATCTAGAGTATCCCCTAGAGAGGTGTACATTGAAGGCTTTGTACCCAATGCAGCAGTGTTCAGAGTTGGGGCCCTTGGAATGTATTCAGATTATGAGGGCTCTAATCTTATCAGTGGATTAATAATTTGATGTTATTTCTGGGAGGTGGTGGAAATTGTAGGAGGTGGGACACAGTTGAAGGAAAGTGTCATTGGGGGCATGCTTTTACAGACTAAATTTTGTCTCTGGTGTCTCTGTCTCTTCTTTAAGGCCACCATGACTTGAGGATATTTGCTCTCATAAAGCCTTCTACCTTAATGTCTTGAACAACTTCTGAAACTATGATCCAAAATAAAACTTTCCTATTTGAAATTATTTTTCTCAGCCATTTGTCACAGTGATGAAAAACTGATAGGCACATAGTGGATATTGTTTTAGTTCTGCAAGATAAAATATTCTGGAGATGGATAATTATGTTGATTGTGCAACACTGTGAATATACTTAATGTCACTGAACTACAAAAGTACAAGTAGCTAAAATGTGAAGTTCTATATTAGATATATTTCATAAAATGTAAATTAAATTCAAACACAATGGAGACTACAATTTTAGCTCCAGCTACAAAGAGCTAGAAAGTAGTCATACCAATCTTAAAAACAATAAAAAGATATAAAAATGAAAATGAACAATTTTTCTTGGACCTATCAGAGAATGGAGGTCGTAGGATTAACCGATACCCTGCAATTTAGAAAGAAAAAATAAAGATTTGATTACCTAGAGCAGAAGACACTGGTACCATAAACTGAAAAAAGCTCTGAAATGGTGACTTTTTTCAACTTCTTGAAAATAATTGTAGACTACCATAAGATGGGCCATAGTTTTAGAATGCTTTCCCCTTGCTTTTATGGATTTTAACTCTACAAACTCTTTCAGGTTCTTGAATAAAGTTTGGAGAATGATCCTTTCATGGAACTAGTGGTAGGGTAATAATAACAATTATTGTAAAATACACTCAGAGCAGTCTCCACAAAAAAGGTCTACTATCCAGGGAAAGGTATTTCAGGATTATTATTCCTGCAGATTTCCCACACTGCAGTGCCTCATAGGTTTCTCATCTCTATAGTAGGGGAAGAATTAAGAAAAAAAATGTGAACGTCAAATTCATAGGACACAAATTCACTAAGTGTCAAGAATTATTCAGGAGATTATATAATCTTTGTCCTCCACTCATATTACCACCAGACCAGCAGAGCCCTGAATAAACACTAAGTAAGCCGCATTAAATAATCACTGAAATAACAAGGGATTACAGCTGAAAGAGCTGCAAGACACAGGTTCTCTCTGAGAGGAGTATTTGGTAAAGGTCAAAGTTAAGAGAGTTGTTATAGTTTGGATATGTGCTATCCCCAAAAGTTCATGTGTGAGATAATGCAAGAACTTTCAGAAGTGAGACAAATTGGGTTATGAGAGCCTTAAACTAATCTGGGCATTAATTGACTGATATGGAATAACTGGGTGGTAACTATTGGCAGGTAGGATGTGGCAAAAAATTTAGGTTAATGGGGATTCACCTTTGGGGTTATATATTTTCTCCCTGGTTAGTGGAACACTCTCTCTCTACTTCCTGGTCCATGTCCTGAGCTGCTTTCCTCTGCCACACCCTTCTGCCATGATGTTCTCCCTCACCTCAGGTCCAGAGCTGTGTAGTCAGCCCTCTGTAAACTGAGACTTTTGATACTGTGAGCCAAAATAAACTTTTCCTCCTCTTCCTCTAATTATTCTTGACATGCCTTTTGGTTACTGTAATTAAAAAAGCTGACTAAAACAAGAGACAACAAAAACAAGAATACTGGAGGAATTTGAAGCATCTTTTAAATGTAACTAGAGCTGTCGTTAAAAATAGCCTACCTCCCAGCCAGACATACATAATCCATCTAACTAAAGATCAGTTTATTTCATATTCTATTTGTTTCTGAAATGGAAATGGTATTTTTTATTCAAATAATTGGAAAAGCCTTTCAAAATAGAGTTGGACGTCATTAGGTAAAAGGGTTTCTGTGTAATTCCAGCTTCTGCCTGTGGTATTAACTTTGGTCACTTCCAAACTTTGACTTCAGGCTTCTGAATTACTTCAATGACCAATTTTACATTGTGTGTAGAGGCTTAGGATGTATAGGTAGAGGTTATTCAGACTCTTGTGTCATGAACATTTGCATTCTGCTTATACTTTCATTCCTTTATCTCCAACCAATCACTTAGCCCCTATTCATTCTTTTGTTTTTAATTTTTTCATTTTATTTTTTATTGGTGCAACATAGCCTTACATAATGAAGGGATTCATTATTACTCATTCTTAGTATTCAATAAGCCATGAAATCTTTCACTTTTCCTATCTTCCTCATAACCTTCATTCAGAGTTATATGAACCTATTTCTCCACACTGACATTTCTAAGACCTCGAGTAAAATCATTTTACTTTTTCAGCTTCTGACTTTGAATTCATTGACATGTCATGATGTCAGAAGTAGAGTCCAAAATACCTCATCTCCAATGGATGAATGTACACAAAAACAAAATATGTGGTATATATACACAATGGAATTCTTCTCAGCAATTAGAAACAATGATATTGCAGTCTTTGAAGGTAAATGGATGGCAATGGAAGAAATTATGCTGAGCAAAATTAGCCAAATCCAGAGATTCAAGGGTTGAATGTTTTCACTCATTTGTGGAGCCTGGAGCTCAGCCCAGTCTTAGGTGAAAGGTACTCAAACTCATGTATTAGACCTAGCAAAGTCATAGCAACACATATTCTAGGGCAACCATAGAAATGTCAAGGAAAGAGAGAATCAACAATGTAGCTTACTCTTTACCCCTCTGAGAATCCAAATAATACTTATGCAATCATTGAATTCTGGAAAATTCAAAATCTAAGCATTTATATCACTTGTAGTGGCAAAATATAGAAAAATCAAGAGACTATGGTGTGTATGAGGTGCGGGTAATATTGGTTTAAGAATAAATGCACATCATATTGCTACTTTACATGCAATTATGATTGTACAATGACTCAACATTATTTTTAGAGAGAGAGAAAAAGAGAATCAATTTTATTTAGTTTTTCATGTGGCTTTTGTTGCTGTAACACTTCATTGTGTACGTAGTGCTGGAATTCAAACCCAGGGTCTCGCACATGCCACCCAAGCACTGTAACCATTGAACCACCATTCCAGCCTGACTCAACTCCTTAATAAAAGTTTTTTTTAAAAATGCCTCATCTCCACCTCCAGTGCTTTCATATACACTGAACAAGGTACTTTAAAAAGTTATTTCTCATTGCATGCTCTCTACAGTGGTTCCAGGCCACAGGATTAAGGTCTTTTGGTTTCTGAATCTCCCATCTCTTTAGTCAAACCACCAAAACTTTATTTGAGCATCCTTTGTTGCAAGCTTCCCAAGGAAAAAATCTTTCCTTTAGGTTTGTGAGAGGATAAATCCCTCATCTAGGTGAGTATTCAATATTAGGAAAAGGAATCATTAATTTTGAATACATTCACTTATATTTATCTCCTTGTTTAGGAATTGCTACTGATGCACAACTTCTATATAGAACTCCATTTTTATGATTAAAATCTATTCTCTGTGCTTTTATCATTAAAATCTATGGGTCTTCTTGTAAATTTCTGTGACAATAAACAGTGTTTTCTTAGAGCATTGATCAGCTCTCAAGAGGAAATTGTGAAAGATATCCGTTTACTTTTATGTGTTTGTTCTAAAAACAATGATTTTGTAATTATTTTTGCTTTGTGCCTTCAATAATTGTTTGGTTTTATTTCATAATTATCCTGTTTTAAACCATTTCACATATTAGAAAAAAACAAATTCTAAATTTTTATGCTCAATTTTAAAATGTTTGAAAAACTAAACAACTTAAATAGGAAGCATAGCTTTATTGGTATGTTTGATGGCATTCAACACAATAATAGATTACTTGCCTTAGTGAAATATATTTGTAGTTGTCTAAAACATTTTGAAATTTAAAGAATATTCTCTGAAGTTTCTGAAAGCTGTATTTCTCTGACATCTTATACTTCCCTTTTTTTACATTGGAATGTCCCTTCCATATTGCTCACCTTCTTACTAGCCTAGACCTTTGCCTTCCATTTAAAATTGGGCCCCTTCAAAAACCTAGCTATTTTATCAACCAATTTAATGGTACCCTTTAAAGCTAGTTCTAATGAGAACAACTAATATTGTTATATATATACACAGATAAGGCTAAAATTGCATTCTAATGCTAAAGATTTAAAACTATCAGCCTGGATTTTCAGATTTGTATCCATTAATTTACCTACTTGTGAGAGATGCCTTGGCAAAGGAATGTTTTGCAGTGGCTAACTGGGGCAACCCTAGTGGAGATCTTTATAATGTGGATAAAATTTAGCCCAAACACATCATAAAGAAATTCCATTGTATTTCCCAAACACATTTGCTGGTAAATTTTAGAGCAGTGCAATAAATGGTGAGATAATGAGATAAACATGTTTATGATTATTATACTATACCTTTTTTTCAAAATTCTAGCATTAAACATATGAGAAACAAAACTGACAGGTTATTTAATTAGAACTTCTT
>PVKS010031919.1:0-23017 GCA_004027875.1 Aplodontia rufa
CTGACATTTTTGAGTATTTTATAGATTCTGGATATGAGACCCTTGTCTGAGGAATCAAAGTCCATGATACTCTCCATTTCTGTAGGAAACCTCTTGACTCTTTTGATTGTTTCCTTGGCAGTACAAAAGCTTTTTAGCTTTATGAAATCCCATTCACTGATTTTTGATTTTATTTCCTTCGCTTTCGGAGACCTGTTGAAGTGGTATGGTTGTTGATCATGTAATTTCAATGTGTTATTTATGCTGATTAGGTTTGGGGAACACACAGAAACCATGTTAACAACATACCAATCAAACCTGTATCTTTAAATGGCCACAAGGAAGAACAATCTACCAACATCATTGCTTACAGATAATGCCAACACACTCTCTGAAAGAGGCCCAGGTGAAAGGCATAGGCATTCAAAAAATTAACCACGAGGACTCAGGGAATGCAGAGGAGCCCTAGACAGGGACTAAAGGTTGGAAAAATAATTTCAGAGCACAGTGGACGTGAAGAGATTAACAAATCTCTGGTTTACGATTAATTCTTTTATATATAATGACTCTAAAGCCTTGGTTGGAAACCCACTTGGGTTGTAAAACTGTCACCCTCAGATGCCCCAATTCCTAATAAAAGAGATCTGGGAAGACCAGAAAATATGCTAGGGTCTCATGTGCCTGTTATTAACAATATGAATTACAATTCATCCTACTAAACACCTTGGATGGAATCCAACTTGAAATCATAAAACACCTTAGAATAAAAGATGTTGTCACTGAGAAACCCTATTTGCTTATCAAAGAAGAAGCAACCAATTAACAGTTTTATTACTAATACCATTACTCCAAGGGCTAAACTTAGGTTTATTTATTTAATTCAACAAATGAAATTTCAAACTAACCCATGACAGGACACAGCTCATATTATAAATGAATAACTTAATTAAAAAACATTGATTTTGCTCATTGACTGCTGCAAATTTTATTAAATATTAATGATAACATTTTGTATTTTTTATACTAGTCATGAAAGTTTTATGCACTCTCTCCCCTACAGCAGTCTTAGATTTTATGACAACATCTTGGGCAGCTCAAAGTACAAACATAAATATTGCATTGGCCAGCTTGGTACAATATATGTGTGTACATAAGCCAGTCAGTGGATGTGTGTTCATTTACCCAAATGGGCAGGGGGTTAGGAAAGCTGACTCCAACCAGGCAAAGGGGAAACTTGAATGGTATTAAGTTTGTGTTTTATTTTATTCACTCAAAAGGGTCACCTAGAAACTCTTGGAACAAGCACCCATGAGACAGGATCTCAGAACCCCCTAAGCACAAATATATTCACTCCCCAGATTCTATAAGTGGAATACAGAGCCTAAGCTATCACTCCATAAATAATGTTATTTTCCATATACAAGTCCTCAATGGCAGGAAGTTTCACTAAAAGGACAAAATTCTCCTCTTTACTCATTCCCTATATGCAAAAAGCCAATAATGTCTACCAGCCTGTGGGCCAGTCTATAAAATTTGGATGTTATTTTTGTTTCTGTTTTGCCTCTGTGGGTCTATTTTATATTTTAAAGATGCTGCACAGCCCTAAATTGTTTTCATTCTAAAAGGACTACAAGAAGCCCTTCTTTGGTCCTCTTAAGCTCATAGTGGGAAATGTACATGTTTGGAGTAATTGATAACTGTGTGCGGTGAATCAGATAATACCATTATTTGGAATGATTTTTCTATTATTTGGAAAATTTTACTCCAAATTTTGTAAATTATTCAGCAGAACATGATTACTTTGAACTTCTACAGTGATTTTTGTTTTTCTTCCTCTGCATCTCATAGTCGTTTAGAAACAATCGAGAAGTTAATTTGCTGAAGTCATTTCCTCTAATCACCTCCAGGGTCAGTGGGACAGCTCAGCCTGAGTTATACAGTTTCCAAAACTGAACAGCCTTCCTTAGGGATGCAATCATAGCAACCCGGACTTGAAAACAAAGCTTGAGTCCTATTAAAAACTCCTCAAAAAAGGTTCCAGCCATACTCTACATGACTTGTAAATGCGCACAAGTGAAAGGTTAGGTAGAGGAAGGGGAGGAGGACTGCTTTCCAAAGAAAGTATTTCACTTGAAAAATGTTACAGCTTTTTCTAAAATGAATAATGAAAAGGCAGACCAACATATCTTCGAAATGCAGGCTTCTGTGAAATGCAAAAGACAAATTTTTGTATGACTGGTAATAGAAGGTAGTATGTGAAAATCTATTTCTTCAATGTTGCAGTTACTATAATAGCATATTTAGAGACACAAGTATCTTGTCGTGATGTATTGGTTTGGGATGAGTTACCAAGTTTCTGGCAATGTTTGCCTCTTACTACCTCTTCTGCAGTTTCGACTCTAATTGGCCTTTGGAAATGCTATTTCTTGTCCTTGCTCCTGGAGCCTACTTCTGCTGCGTGTGGTCCATGGGTTCCTTTATACCTCCCAACTCTCACACCCAATACCTTCATTAGAAGTCTTGAATCACCCGAGCTAAGAATCCTTTTCCCTTCCTTTCCTCTTCCCTTTTCCTGTCCAGCTAGGATTCCACGACAGGCAAAAAAAAAAAAAAAAAAAGCCTTAGATTCTCCAACTGTCACACTCAGGTTATTATGTAAAATAACCCCAGCTATCAAGTCACAGGTGGCTTTTAAAAAAGAAATCTAAAAAGGTAATACAAATCACCAATGAAGGATATTAGAATTGGTTCATAGATTTTTCTATGAATTGAGATAAACAAAACGCCACCTAGTTACATCAGTATCATTCCCTTTCAATTGTGGAATTGAAGTTTCCTTCTTTAATGTAAATACTCAGGAAGACAAAAGAAAAAGAAAAGAAAACAACCACAGTCTGCCATGGCATTTGCCACTAGACCTGAGGGCATGTGCTCTGTAAGTTTGACACATTCTGAATCATAGTAGTGTCCCCAACACAGCTTGACTATGAACTAGGTCTACATAGCCACCTTTAGTCCTCCCAGGGAATAAATTAAATCTGCATCTTGACTGTGTGGCCTGGAAGAGACTGTTCAACTATTTAAAGAGCAACAGCAGGGAATTGCTCTCCGCAAGTTGCGGGGTGGGGAAGGGGTGTATTCTACGTCTTGTCTGCCCCAGGCCAGTGCGTCAGTAAGTCCAGTAATGTTTGGAGAAAACAAGGCTGGAGGCAACCAAGATATATTAACATAAAACAGGCAGTAAGTTACTTTTTTTCTATTTGGAGGCAGTTCTTGGGCCAGTGTGTTTCTGTGTTGTGGTTCTGCCAAGGATATAGCACACAGGAGCTGTGCCAGAGGGAAGCAGCTAGGCAGGTAGTGGGTTAAGGACTGCATGGATTTAAGGTTTAAGTTTATATATATATTTCATATATATATAATATATATATTTTTATATATATTTAATAGTTAAATATGGAGTTACAATTGAGGGGAAACATTATCAAACATTCAAGAGCAAATGTATATATGCTTATTATCCAGGGCTAATGCCATGTCATGGATGCCCAGCTGGGGTTCCCCATGTTGCTATTTCCCCCAGAAGAACCCGTAAGTTAAATGGATATCTTGTGGAGGTCAGAGATCTCCTTCAGAGATGATTCCCTTTTAAGAAATGGAAATCAGAGGCTGGAGCTTTGGCTTGGTGGTGACAGCACTTGCCTGGCATGCGCAAGTACACGGGTTCAAACCCCAGCACCCATGTACACAACTAAGTGTCAGAGCAATGAAAGCCATGTGAAAAAACTCAATAAAAATTGATTCTCACTTTCTCTTTCTCTCTCATTGTCCTTTTATCTTTAAAATAAAAAAAAGGAAATAAACAGCTCAGGACTTAATATGTAGAAATTTTACTAATTGCACATTTTGGCTTCCAATTTTTGGTCAGTTCGTGTACTGCATTTCCTAAGCTCTGTATGCTGAGAATCGGAAGAACCTGACACTGGTCCTCTGAGGGCTGGTGGAGGAGAAGTTCCTTCAGGGTTTCCAGGTATTTATTGGTATTTTGGAAATCGCTGAAGCCACAGGGGCATTTCCATCAGGGCAAGACTTTCTTATGGAAACAGAATTTGTTCTCTGATGTCCAAACTGCTTTAAAATGGAAAATTTTAAATAAAACTAGCATACAGTTATAGTCAAAACTTAAACACACATATCTTGAGACATGCACGAAATTTTCTCAATGACAGCTGATTTTCTAAAAGGCTATTATTATCAAATAAGACATGGTGAACGTACACTGAGTTTGGAGGGGGTCTGCAGAGACAGTGAACTGAAAGGCAGATGGAAGAGACCAAAGAGTGCCAGTTTTGTTATTTTTCCTAAAATCAGGGCTCAGAAAAAGTTTTATCCTAGTTGCCTGAGCAGAACAGAAATTCCATCAATCTATCTATCATTCCATCCATCCATCCATCCATCCATCCATCCATCCATCCTATACTGGGCCATTTTGTTGAAAGTTTTAAGTGATATTATTTATCCTAATTTCATTGGTACTGTAATACAAATGAAATGATTATATTTGCATGTACTTTCTTCCTAGAACTCAAAACCTTTTCTAGCCCATTCTAATCCCTTTAATACCCTATTAAGAAGCCAGCTTATTACGTTATTTTACCATTAAAGAAAGGAAGGCATGAAAAATTTTGCTTTCTAGATAGATGGATAGATAGATACAGACAGATATATAAGTGGCCTGTTCATCCTAATATAAGAAATTGTCAGCAAAACATTTTTTTTTATGTGTGTGATAAGCACTCATTGGTTCTGTGGACTAGATAGAAAAGTGCTAGGTTTGGGATGCTACCTCACACTAAAGTTAGTATAAAAAATGCAGTATATGAAGACCAATCCACACATTTGCTAGCAATGAATCATAAATTCTTTCCTCTTCCTTACCATGTTTAAACTTTTTTGACATATAATATATGTACAGAAAAGTATGCATATTTATATATTTCATAAGTGATAATTTCATTGATCTCTATACTTGCTTTTAACAATGTAGAGCTTGTTCATAGGTTAAGTCGGTAAAGGAGCCAGCAGGAAGGAAGCAGATAAAAATTGGGAGTTTTAGTACTATGACAGATCGTAGGTCCCAAAGATGGATGGAACACCTCCCATCCCATCTGTTCTTCTGCAATGTGACCTTTCTACTCTATCATCAAGGGCTAGAGTTTATTTCTCCACCCACTTGCATCTGGGTGAGCTCTGCAAGTGCTTTGACCAACGGAATATATCAGATGCGGTATTTTGCCTTTTCTGAGCACAACCTTTAACTGGCTTGGTAGCTTCTTCCTTCATTTTGGAATATTTACCCTTTGTATGCTCTCTCTCAGAACCTACTGCCAGACTATAAGACTCTGGAGCCACATGGAGGGGCCACAGTAGGTACTCTAGTTACATCTGAGTTGAACTTCCGGTCAGTTGCAATTCTGTAGGGCTCCATCTTGGATATTGAGCTCAGTCAGATAATTACAGTATTAATCAACACCCAAGAGCGATTGCTTGAGTGACAGCTGTGGGAAAGACCCAGCTGCACCAAGTCAACCCATAGATAGAACTGTGAGAGATAAAAATAAATTGTTGTTTTAAAGTCAGTAATTTCAGGAGTGGGATGCTAACCAGGACCAGGTAATTGGAAGAGGTACCAGAACATAGATGCAGGAATTTGGCTCTGACAAGTGGAAGGTAGGAAACACAGAAGAATAAGTGAGATTATGTATCTATTTTGAGATTGGGTGAGAAATTAGAGGCAAGAATTTGGGATCAACACCATTTGGAAAGAAAGAGAAACAAAAGGGATAGTGAGTTTAATAAAGGGATAAATATTTGGAATATCAGATATGTGTCAGTGTAGAAAGAACACAGCAAAAGGGTATTTGACAAACTGGAAGCCTGTGCTGAAGTCATAAGCTATAAATTTGAAGAATACCATCAGTGTGGGTCAGGTATTTTCTCTATCTGTGTTCAGTTGCTCAGATCAGGAGATGAGAAAGCCCATGACTGGGCTGATCTTTGATTGCAGGAGTAAAACAGGGGCAGAAAGAAAAGAGAGCAAGAAGCTGTGGATCTTGGTAGGTAGCAGTTGAAGCCATGGCCCATGGATTTTAGCCTGTTCAAGGAAAGGAAATGAAGCTGGGGGAAGCCTGATTAAAAATAAATAAATAAAAGAAAGGAAGATGCAGACATTTGAAGTCAATAAGATTACCTATTTAAGAGAAGAGGTTGAGGAAACTGGAAGGATTGTGATCCAATACTAAAATATTATTGACTTATTTAATGTGTTTGTATCTTTTGATAGCATCACTAGTAGTTAAGGGTTTTACCATAAAATATTGAAAGACTGAATTTAAAGATCAGTTAATATTTTCACTTGTCAGTAATTTGTAAAATCTTTGATTGGAGAGAGGGCTCATCATGAGCATTAGACTGAGTGCCCACCCCTAGGGGTGTGCATTTCTTTCCTGTATCTGTGTTCAGTGAGGTGCTGATGGTAGCCTGAAACTGGCCTTGGTGGGAATATTTATACCACAGAGATCTTCAGATGCTATAGGTCAGGGCTCCCCCCCCCGCCCCCTGCCCCGTCCAGAAGGTTTAAGCACATGGCCCACCGCTCATACCTTCCTATTCCCTGCTCACCACAAGAAAGACAATTCAATTTTGTCCATTTCTTATCAGCATAGACTATTAACTTATTCTGTATAATTGCTCTCAAAGGACATGAGAGGAAGATTATTTCACCATACTTTTATTAGCTGTGTGGAGCACGATTGTAGGATTCAAGTTAAGTGATTTATTACATGTGAAGAATCACTTCCTCCTCTTCCCTATGCCAGGAAATTCCAAGACGGAAGGAAATGGGCAACAGAACGAGCTTCAGTCAGCACTGTTGGGCCATGTGAAGACTTAGGTCCTTTAATTTTATGGAATTAAAGAAAAGGATTAGCTGTGAAGTGATTATTTTAAGAGGGAAAAACTGGTGACTTTGATCTTGCGCCTCAGTGAACTTGTGGCAGAGGAACTGAAGTCTGGGACAGGATGTCCCTTGGCCCATATGAACACTCAAGCTGCTTGAAAGCCCCAGGACCAATAACCCATTGTAAAAGCTCCACCACCCTGCTGTCTTTGGTTTAAAATCACTATGATACAGGCAGTGAAAAGCATGCTAAATAAATCTATTACTTAAAAACATTAAGTAACCTCTCAGTGCATCCAATAGTGTACCGAACCGGCGTCTCCACCCACTTCCTCCACTTTTCTTCCCCTCACTCCCAGTTTAGTTTTCAAATACTGTCTGGATTCTTCTTTCTGCCTCAAAAATGAATGAATTAGCACAATAAAGGAAAAGACTTCCGAGAATATGAATGAAAACATAATCCTCATTGGATTTCCACCGAGTGGCTTTGAAATAAGACAAAATTTGTATTGGTGAGGCACAGGAAACCTGAGAATTTTGAGCTGTTATTTGGTATACTAAACTATATTGTTTTCCACTCAGGCAATAAAAACTTTGAGAATGGCTTCAATGTGACTATGAGGGTAATAAAGCTCTTTGTGACTCACTCTCAGAATTGCAATACTGACTTGAAAATTTTCATTAAAATTAGAAGCATTTTAGCTTGTTCTGTTTCTACTAAACACAAACACGTTAATGTATTTTATTTTGGGGAAAATTAAAAAAGGAATATGTTATAGAAAAGCTGGGTGATATTTTGGAGGGAGAAAAGAACAAAACAAAACATTAAGAAAACCCTCACACCAGCTGACTCTAGTTCTGTGACCCTCTTTATCTAGGGGGGTTCCGCTGTAATCCGAGTAGGCACTTGTAGATGCTATGTAAGTCACTCGACAGCTTATTTCCATGGGTTTCCTTGAATACAGTAGGAAGAACACCATATTTCCTACTGTGAACAGATGAAAAGTGAGACACATGGTGAATTCTACTTAATAGTGATTGTGTTTAGTGAATGAAAATTATCTAACAGGGAAAAAATAATTTTCCTTTTAAGGGCTCTTATTAAATTAAAATGGGATTTAAAAATGAATATGCAATGATACAACAAATTAAGCTTGCTATATCAAAACAACAACACACTATAAGATTTTGAAAATGCCCAAGATTATTTTATTTCATTATGAGGGAAAACTACTACATTGAGGATGTATTTTTTTTCATTACTTCTAGATGATAAAATCTGGAGTCCAGAAGGGAATTTAAAATTTCAACTAGCTCTCTTGGAGGGAAAAAAATGGCACATGAAGTACATGTGGACATGCAGATTAAAGATGGTCTGTTATGGACTGAACGTTTGAGTCTTACACAAACTCCTGTGTTGAATCTCCAAGGTGATGATATTTGGAGATGGGGGCCTTGGAAGGTAATGGGGCTTAGATGAGGTCATAAGAATGGGGCCCTCATGATAGGGTTAATGCCTTTATAAGAAGAAATACGCTGGGTGCCAAGGCACATGCCTGTAATCCCAATAACTCAGGAGGCCGAGGCAGGAGGATCGAAAGTTCAAAGCCAGCCTCAGCAACCTAGTGAGACCCTGTCTCAAAAAGAATCACGTGGCTTCATGGTTGTGTCCCTGGGTTCATTCCCTGTACAGAAAAAAAAAAAGGAGAAGAAACCAGAAAAGGAGGAGGAAGAGAAGGAGAGGGATGAGAAGAGGAGGAGGAGAAGAAAAAGAAAAGGAAGAAGAAATGCGGAGTGCTCTCTCTTGCATTCTCTTATCTGCTTCCCCCCTTCTTCTTCCCATGTGAGGTCACAGTGTAAGCCAGGAAGAGGGCCCTCATCAGGAACTTAGCTGGCTCACACCTCAATATTGTACTTACAGCCTCCAGAATTGTGAGAAATAAATGTCTGTTGTTTAAGCCATCCAGTCTGTGGTATTTTGTTATAGTGGACTGAGATGATTAGTATAGAGTTCCTCCTTTCCAAGAGCTGAGGCCAGAGGGCAAATAAATACACAAAGAATTTCAATAATTTCTGTGATAGAGGTAATAGCAGGTACTAATGCAATGCACTGGAGAAATTATCTAGTTCTCTGAGAGGTAACAGATGAAGAGGTGAATAAACTGTGCCCAGATGTGAAAGTGATTTGGCAGGGTCAAAAACTGATTGGCGGCAGATCAATGATATTAACCAAGGTACATACAGGATACATAATTTACTCATTTGCTTAGTCAATTTTTATTGAGCTTTTACTATATGCTAACTAAGTAGTTAGAATCATAAATTGGGGCACAAAACACTTTGAAGAATGTATGCGAGCAAATAGAAATTCAAGAATTGGGTAGCTGCAAACCCAAGGTGATTCTGAGGTTCTGCTGAGGAAGCGTAAAGGTAAGATCCTTACAGAGTCAATGTGGAAGTAATATAAAGAAAATATTTCATTGTTATGATGATAAAGTTATCTTATTTGAGCTATCCCTCTATCCCTGTAGAGAGTCCCTAGTTACATAAATAAATTGACTGCTTCTGAATGAATGAGCTTAGGTTTCTTCTTTAATATAGGCATTGACAAGTAACAGTTTAAGTTATGTTTTGCTTATGTTTGCATTCAAGCAAAGTTAAAGTTTTTCATGAGGCCTAGAGAACTTCATCTGCTCAAGGATTCCTCAGGTCTGGCCTCTGTTTTCAATTACTTGAAATGTTTCCATACATTATTTTGTTCTCATAATACTCTAGATCCATTTGACAGATGAGAATGCTGAGGTTTAGACAGCATTGCTAACTTGCTTAATTAAAGTCAATAAACATTGGAGCTGCGTTTTGAATCAGATACTGAAACTTTTGGAAGATAAATGTAAAACGCACTTGAAGAAATTGTAAAAAGTGCTGATCCCTAGCACCTTCTGGGTGTCCCTAGTACCTTCTCCGGTATGTGGAAATACACAAATTGTGTAAGATTTTTCATCGGTACAATGTGGCACTCCCTTCCTAATAGTGAGAATACAAGAATTAATGTGATTATATAATACTCCTAGTCACTGTAATGAACAGGCTGGAGGAGGGGGTAAGTGTCTTCCTTATTCATGCTCTTTCCAGAACACTGTAAAACCTTCTTTGAGGTTTACAGACTGGCTACACCAGTCTGTCACCATAGCTGGTACCATCATTCCTTGGTCCCTCAACTGTGGCCATTATTTTCAGGAACTATAATGTCTCAAGAAAAAACCCAACACCATCGATCATAGATTTCGGCTGAGCACTTCCTCAACCACTTATGCTGCTCCCACTCCCACCCCACAACCATACAGTTGACGTTTCCATCATGACTACAATGACAAGTTCACATGCCCTCCATGGTTGGAATGCTTGTATTTCCCCCCAATTCCTGTGTGGAGACCTAATTATCAAGGTCTTAGGAAGTGGGGCCCTTGGAAAATGAATAGATCATGAGGTGGCACCTTCAAGAGTGGGATTAGGAGTCTGTGAGACCCAACAGAGCTTCCTTGTTACTTCAAACATGCTAGAAGGTGCTATCTATGAACCAGAAATTGGGTCCTTACCAGATGTAGAATCTGCCTTGACCTTGAACTTTCTGGCCTCCCTAAGAGTTTATGAACTACTCAGTCTATGGTCTATGGCATTTTGTTATAGCAGTCCGGATGTCACACTTCGTTATCCAACTCCTCTCCTTTCAGTTTGTTTGCTTAAATTGCCCTTCAAGGGGATGGAGAACACTGTTCTAAGACACAGGATACATTCTCTTTCAACCCCTGTCATTTTTCTGTTTACCTGGCTTGGCATGGTCTACCACCATTATCATCTCTTTGCCTTTTCCTCCTTTCCTCTCTAATGTGTGCACAGGAAAATTTCCTACTGACAGCAGCCCTGACCTAAGAGGAACCAAAATGGAATGCCTGAGTTTTATCAGAACTGGCTTCCATAGCTGAAGTGATAAAAACTTTAAGTGACTTGGAACACCATACTCTGTTGGACCTGCCAGAAATGCCTTTCCTGACTTACAATCAACAAAGCCCTAAAAAATTAACCCTGTACAGACCTATGCACTCTTTCCATTCTATCCAGCATGCTATTTTTAAAATCTTAACCATAATCACTATAAATTCTTCCCATTCTGGATGCTTAATGAGCTCCAACTTTTTCTATCAGCTAACAACTCAGTGAATTTTTCACAGGTATATATATTCTGGCCAGAAGGCTTAATAAAATTGACCTTGTGTCTTTTTAAAATCCTGATAGTATGCTTTTTGTTCTTTAACAATGGAGAACTCCTAAACTATGGATAAATTTAATTTTACTACTTTGGCTTTTAATCAGCTGGAAAAGGCTGAAGAAAAAGAACACTACCCCACATATTATTATCACCATACTGCATATAAACACCAGCTCGGACGGGCAGTTGCGGTAGATGATTCTATCACAGTTTTTGCTGCAAACTCCATGGCTGACTTCTCAAAGGTTTCATAACCGAGTCAATGCCCCATATACATTTCCTCCCAATTTAAGGGTGAAAAATAATCTGACACTGTTACATAGTCACCAACACTTTTTCCGATTTTGCATTTCCTTTGCTTGCAATGGCTCTCTTTCTTCCTCCAACTCTCCTGTTCATTCTTATTTCTGCTTACCCCTTAAACTATTGCTCCGCCTTGAGGTTCCATACTAACAGCTTTTTCCCTTCTCATCATTCCTTTCTTTGTGGATTTCTACTCTTCTGAAAACAATTCTTATAACTTCCAAATCTATATCTTCACACTGGAACTTTTTTTGATTTCTAGAACTCAAATGTCAACTGTTGGTTGTCATGCCTGTTATTTGTTTTCCTGAAAATAGGAAGTTAGGGAACCAAGAGAGCTGGGAATGCCAGGCAACAGGACTAGTCCCAGAATGATGACAGGCAGATAGGGTGGGGACCAGGACTGCAACAATTTCATCTTCAGAGTATCTGATGAGCCAGACAGCAGGTGATCAAGCATGCAGTCAAGACATCAGCTCGGGAACATCACGTGGTCAAATTCCTGACTGGACAGGGGCCGCATGATCATGGAGTGTCTCACTTTGGGAAGTAGAAAGTCCCCTCCATAAAAGCCATCAGCAATCTCTTTAGAAGTCACCTCTAGTAACACCATGTAAACCTTTAGACAGCAGCAATTCAGCGGCAGCCCATTTGGAACCCCTCCCTGAGGGAGCTCCATTTCCTTTCTGCAAAAGTAAATTATTACTTTGTTCTCACTCTCTGTGGTCAATGGGTCTCATTCTTTGGATCCCTGAGACAAAGAGCCACACCTTCCTGTGTCTCAGTATAAGGTAAGTAGAGAAGGGTGGTGAGCGGAGGGACTGTGGGTGGACACAGGGCACTGAGTTGTCTCTGTGAGTCACTTTGCTTTTCTTGGAGAAGTTTCCAGAAGGACTTAATCTTGGTGTTGTTTTTTTTTTTGGTATTGAGGTTTGAACCCAGCGGCATTTAACTACTGAGCCACATCCCTAGCCATTTCTATTTTTTATTTTGAGTTTTGAGACAGTCTCACTAAGTGGCTTAGGGTCTTGCTAAGTTACTAAGGCTGACTTTGAACTTGTGATCCTCCTGCCTCAGCTTCCCAGTCACTGGGATCACAAGTGTGTGCCTCCACACCCAGCTTGAAATGGACATAATCTTTAAAAGAATAATTTTACTGACAAGAGGGAAAGCTGGGAGCACGTTTAGGTCATGGCAATAATCCACATAAAAGGTAATGGAGTGACTACCTAAAATTCATATGGGATTTTTATCTTCAAGCTTTCTCTTATGACATATTAAAAGGTTTTCACATTTAAAATAAAGGGTAAATATTATCTTGTATCCATTACTTACTATGAATTTCAACTTAATTTGGCATTGTTACAATTCTCAGTCCTAAATTTGAATGCTCCATTTATGTTGCTTTTTAACTATTCAAATTCAATCTTGGGCTGTAGTGGTGGCTCGGCGGTTATGGTGCTTGCCTGGCATGCACAAGTACACAAGTTCAAACCCCAGCGCCCACATACACAACTGAGTGTTGGAGCAATGAAGGCCATGTGGAAAACTCAATAAAAATTGACCCTCTCTGTCTCCCTCTCACTGCCCTTCTCTCTTAAATCAATCAATTAATCAATAAATAAGTAAATTTAATCTTGGTGGTTCAACTGTCTTGAATCTGGCTTTGTGCTTGGACTCTAGACCAACTCACTGTCCAAAACTCTTACACTGTCTTTTAGCTTGGAGACAATAGGCATTATTTTGCTTTGGGAATCAGCCTCATAGCCTCTCTCATTTATTGCTCATTACTGAAGAGTCTGTAATTCTACGTAGATTTATTCTTAGTTTTCTTCTCTGATCTTTTTTCTTCCCACATAAAAGATGAGGTTATATTACTAAACCCTTTGCTGAGATGATACAAATCTTCTCTTTATATTCATGTACACATTTCACGTGTTCTCTCAAATCAGAAGAATGAAACAATTCTGCTTTCAATAATTTGTTGACTCAGAGTTTATCTGAACAATTTTTAATACAATAATACTTAATTTAACAGTAACTCTAGCAGTGGCTTTGCAACCCGCAGCTTTTAAAAAGCTAATTTTAAAAAGTGAAGCATTCTTTACAATCTATTCCCTGAAAAATGTTGCATTCCTTACACAGAAGAGAATATTTTAAAGACATACTAGAATATTTTTACCAGAATTAAGAATATTGAATAGGGGCTGGAGCGGTGGCTCGGTGGTTGCGCGCTTGCCTGACATGCACGAGTACGGGAGTTTGAACCCCAGCACCACGTACACAATGAAGTCTCAGAGTAACGAAGGCCACATGAAAAATGGAATAAAATTGATTCTCTCTCACTCTCTCTCTTTAAAAATAAATTGAATATAATTTGTTCTCATGCCATCATGAATATATTCAATTAGCATGAAGATATATAATGTTTACAGCTATTGCACAGTCTTCATGGAATTTTTTTTTATTTGAAAATAATAAAGCAGACATTCTCAAGTTTACATGGATGGCAATTTTAAAGCACATCTAACAATTACCAAACATGGCCTCCACTGAAAGGGAGGGTGCATGTGCCCCTTTTAATCTGGATGTACCCTAAAGGTATACTGGTAGGAATGGAAATGATACCGAGTGACTTTTAAGGCTGACTCAGAAATGGCCAAGCAGCTTCTGCCTAATGTTCTTAAAATGCTTACTCTGGGGTAATCCAACCAGCCGCAGCATAAGCACTGTGAAACTGTCGTACTGGAAATTCCATGTATGGACATTCTGATTGACAGCCCAGCTGAGTTTCAGCTGACAGCGGCATCAACTGCCAGCCAGGTGAGCACGCCAAATTGGATCTACACCCCATAGAGCCTTCAGGTCACTGCAGCATAACCAGCAACCGACTGCAGCTGCAGGAGAGAGCCGAAGGCACAGCTGCTGAGCCAAGTCCTTCTTGAATTCCTGACCTACAAAACTATGAGCACAATTAAAGGGGTGTTTGAAGCTGCTAGGCTCAGTGATAATGTGTTACACAGCTACGAACCAGAAAACAGGGACACTAGAGCCTTTGTATACTTTAATGTCCTCTATGCATGGCCATCTAGCCTCATTTACAGTCTTGCAAATGCCATTTTAATATTTCCAAAGACGTATACTTTTAAAAATAGAAGTCATAGTTAATACAAAAAGCTAGCTTCATTTGCATTTAAATGCCCCCAAGAACTTGTCTGTAAGCTTTTTGGAGAGCTGGACACAATTGGAATAAAAAAAAAAAAAAGACAATAGGTTGACCCTACTAATTCCTTTTATCTTATCTATTGTTTTAAAAAGATTATTCCTGGTTACATAATGGTTAGGGAGTCAAGGACCTTTTTCTAACTTTAAGCATATTAATTATCTTTCATCTTAGTTTCCCAAACTCAAGGATGTAATTTATGTATCTGTCTCACTCCTGTCTTCTAGGAGACTGAGAATTTTTAAGAGATAAACTTTGAAGACTTTTACTTTAAAAGAAAATATTTTTATAATTTTTAAAGTAGGAAGCGCTCATTCTTGCAAGATATTAGAAATCTACAGTAAGGAGGAGGGTCGCACAGGCTTACCATTTTTCAGTGGTGGAGGCAGCTGGAGGCTAACTCTTCTGATGGACTTAACCAAAAGCATTTTTCACAACTGAGAAATTTTCTGGGGATCATCAATTTTATAAGACCATATCAATATAATTTTTTCTTTATGAAAATATACACTAAATTTGGCAGAGGCTACTCTTACTTTGAATTCCTTTACAGGAAACTGCAACCTAACTTCGTATGTAAACAAGGGACAATCTAAATTGAGTATGTTCTTCTAACAAGTGGTTGAGTCTCAGCCAATCATAGCAGCCCAGCTTCAACCCATCAATGTGCTGACCTATCAGGCTGCGCCCAAATAAGGCTGCAACCAATCAAGCTGCTTCTCTCAGTGACGTCCTATTTTTATTTTTAAATGGTGCCTGCCCTAGTTGCTGGGTAGAACTCTGAGACTTTTGGTTCTGAGCCATGCCTCATTTTGAAGCATCATTTGTTCAAATAAACTCTTTTACATTTAATATGTCAAAAGACTTTTGTTTTAGCATCAAGTGTCATCACATGAAAGTTATCAATGGAGTTAAAATTGAATTTTGTCATAGAAATAAAAAAATAAAATTTACTTATCTCTCTCGTACTGTTGGTTACAGTCATTCCTTTTTCATCAATCATGGAATTGGCATCAGGGGACTCTATTTAATGAATTAATTGGGATGGGCATTCTCAAAGTGTGGCCTGGGACCTGTGGGTCCCACAAACTTTCAGAAGGTCTGTGAAAACAAAGCTATTTTTGTAATAATGTTAATTTTCTAGTTGTCATTTTTTACTTCATTCTCTTGTGAGTGAGCTCTGGAGTTTTCCAGCTGCATGGTAAGTGGTATTAGCATCAGGTAAATGCAGAAGTATACACACAGTTGTCTTCTTACAGAAGATAATACAATGGCTTGTGAAAATGTAAGGTAATGCCAATTTTCACTATATTTTGTAGAATATAACCATTTTATAAAATTATAACAGTAGGTACACTTGCATAAAATTTATCTTAGCATGGAATCAATTTTTTATATCTAATGAATTAATACTTCAAATTTTTATTTAAATTTCTAAGGTAAATATTGATAGATATAATGCATACAAACACAAACTCTGAGATTCTCAAAAATTGTTAAAAATGTAAAGGAGAACTGAGACCAAAATATTAGAGAACTTGAGTTAGTAATCTATCTGAGGAAATATGCAGTATTTTACCAATGATAGCCGTAATATTTATACTGATGTAAATGGATGCTTCCAGGTAAATCAGAACTTAAGTTTCTAAGTCTGTGTTTTGCAGCAAGTCTCAGATTTAGCAAGAGTCAAAAACCACTATGGCAATATATGTGACCTGAATGGTGGATCTTGGTAGACTGGACAGTTATTCTAAGCTCTCTATTTATTTTATTTTATTTTTTAAGGAGAGAGGGAGAGATAGACAGAGAGAGAGAGAGAGGGAGGGAGAGAGAAAGAGAGAGAGAGACAGAATCAACTTTATTTAGTTTTTCACGTGGCTTTCATTGCTCTGACCCTTTGTTGTGTATGTGGTGCTGGGGTTTGAACCCACATCCTTGGGCATGCCAGGCAAGCGCCTTAGCTGCTGAGCCACCGCTCCAGCCCTATTCTAATGTCTCTAAAGTTGACTCTGGTTAGTGTAAAATGTTTTGTGTGTGTTTATGTGTTGTGACTGGTAGGATGCAGTAAACACTTCCTATATACAATCCTATTCCTTGAAGCATTAGGTTATTTTTTAGCTGAGTCTTTGCTCTTTTAGGATGACAGAGTTGGTGGCTGGCTGGTCATCATTTTCTTATTTGCTTAGGAAAATAAACAATATGACAAAATATACCGTTCTGTTCCACATGCTCACTCCATTTAGCCTCTTGCTTTTTTAAATTTTTTTTTTTAATGAGAGAGGGACAGTGAGAGAGAGAGAGAGAGAGAGAGAAAGGAAAGTGACAATTTTATTTAGTTTTTCATGTGGCCTTTGCTGCTCCGAGACTTCACTGTGTACGTGGCGCTGGGGTTTGAACTCAGGTCCTCACGCATGCAAGGCAAGCTCTGTGACCACTGAGCCACTGCTTCAGTCCCTAGCCTCTTGCTTTTTAATCAACAAAGTGAGAATATTAAATCACTTTAAGAAGTCCTGAAATTGGATTCTAATTCAGATAAGAAAAATGAACCATCCTGACAACCTGAGCCTTCAACCAAGCCCTGGTATGATTATTAAATTTTAAGGGAATGTACAATTTGTTTTTTATTGTTTAATGACTTGCATTCAAATCTTTACAATCACACTTTTAGTTAAAAGATGATTGACCAAGTATGGCAAAGATGGGGAAAAAATGACAAAAATTTTAATGATTAAACTTCTTGAAAAAAAGAAAAGCCCAAATCCTATAGTGCTCTCTGAAAATCAGTCCTTCAAAGAAAAATAAATCTTTACTTATTTTGATCTGCTAGTTTATTATTTTGTGGGTACACAAAAGTTGTACACCACATAAAGAGGCCACATTGTCTTAACTCATATTAAGTTACACCTGTAAAAGTGCTTCCTCAAGATTTGTGAGACAAAATTACATTTTTTCTTACTTTATAAACTTCTGCCTTTCTGAATCTTCTAAATGAATTCAAGGGACGCTGTTGCTTAAATATCCTACTGAAAACTAGAAGGTGGGATGTCTTTATGAACGTTTTAGAAAACATGCCTATTCCTGTGTACTTTCATTTACTCCGCACCTACGTATTGACCAAGTCCTCTGTGCCACACTTGGTACTGGACTGGCAAAAAGAGAATGTCAAGGAGTTTACATTCTACTGGCATCAATAACTCTAGTGGATAAGACAGCCATCAAGGCTTCTCTGACTCAGTGACTGGGTCCATTGCAAATGGCCACACATTCTCATTATGCCTGCTTCTTTGAAATGTGATTTTTACAGTTTCTTCCAGTAAACGGTAGAGTATACTTGTGTAGCCTTTGAATCTGAACAGGGTCATGTGTTCTGCTGTGCCAGTGGGACCCTGGAAAATGGCACAGACATGGGGCATTGAAGTAGCTGGGCACTGAGGCAGGGTAGCCTGCTGGATGAGAGGACCAATGGTGACCCCACAAAGAAAGTCTCAGGTGCCCCTTCCTTCCCTGCTTTGTGTTATGAAATTCTTGACTCCGTGGGTCTATCCCTTTCATTGTACTTTGAAAATAATAGACATTATTTCACCAAATATTCTATTCTGCCTTCACTTACCTCTGGTATTCCAAATTGCATTTAAAGCCCCTTAAAATCATCTCATAGCTGATTTGGGTTCTGTTCATTTTATTTTGCCTTTTATTCTTACATTATCTAATTTTATTTATTGATATTTTCTCTGTTGAAATTCCCTTAGGTTGTGCTTTAAAAGATTCTTTTTTTTCCCCTCATGACATCCGCGTTTCCCTTTCAATGCTTGAACATCTCCTTTCTTGCTAACTTCAGTATCATTGTCATTTCTGGGTCTTTTTCTATTGACTGATGTATCTTTTGGCTCTGGATTACATTTTCCTGTTTCTTTGTATATCTGTTAGTTGTTTTTTTTTTTTTTTTTTAGAGACTAGATATTTTACACAGTACACTGCTGTCTTCCTTTAAAGCGTACTTTGGCAGGCAATTAAGTTACTTGTGGGACAGCTTGATCCTCTTGAGACTCCTTTCCCCACCCTCACCCCACGTTGAGCCTTGATGCCGGAGGGGAGCTGCTGGCTTTGTGCATGCTAGACAAGTACTCTGCAACTGAGCGAGCTCCTCCACCCTGAGACATGTGTTTAACCTTGTTAGGATGATTCTACAGTAGCCTTTTCACTTGCAGGTTGGAATTCAAACATCTCCCAGCCCCCTGGGAGCTTTAGAAGCCCTTCAGATGATAGGATCCTGGTTGTTTTCTAGTCTTGCAGACAGTCACCCAAAGCATGAAAAGCTTAGAATCCAAGCAGTGGGTCAAAACAATTTCATGGATTTTAGAGCTTTTTCTTTGCAAAGCTCCCACATGCATTGCTGGTCTCTTCCTGGGAAGTTCCAGCCACCTCACCTCTCTAAACTCACATCTTGGTCTATTCAACTCATTGAGTTCTCTGTTTGGGTTTCCCGCTTCCTACAGTATCTACCAGAAAGTGCTTGAGGCAGAAAGCTGGAAAGATTCTGGTTTTTCCCCTCAATAACAAAGTTTATATCCACTGATTGATACTGTTTTGATAATGTTTCTCCCTCAACTGTATTTCTATATTCTAATTAAAAAAATAAAAATAAAAATAAAAATAAAAATAAAATAAAAAAGATCATGGGTCCTACTTCATTTGTTTCCCTCCTCTAAGGAATTATAATACTCTGTTGCTTACTGTCCAATGTCCAGTCATACAAATTTTTAAAAAAATATATTTTCCCCAACGTTTTAGTTGTTCATGGCAGGAGGGCATATCTGGTACTGGTTATTATTCCATGCAGTATGGAAGGGGAAATTCAGAAAAGTAATTGCTGTTTATTTGTTTGGTTTGTTGGAAGACAAAAGTTATTATAGTGATGTCTTCCACTGGGCATGATCCAACTAAGAGGGATGTCTGGTGATGCTTGAGAGAAGTAACGTTTCAGAAGCAAATCCTTTGAGAAAGTGAGGAAGGATATGAGCAAGAGCTTGAGTGAGGGGTTGGCCTCAGTAGAATGGGATTGCATCTGCTGACTCAGCATTTAAAGAAAAAAGTATGATAAAGCTTTTGTTCTCTATCTTTGGTCAAAATGGAGTCACTTTTTCCTTCAAAATTATGTCTTCAAATATTTAATCTCTGTGTTCCACTTTTCACGTATATTTTGAGGCTCTCCATCTTCAGACAGATTAAACAAAAAGATTTTTAGAAAATCCTACATGTAAATGATGTGTGGATGAATCCTGGCTCTGGTCAACTTTTTTTTTTTTTAATAGAGAGAGAGAATCAATTTTATTTAGTTTTTTTTCATGTGGCTTTAGTTGCTCTGACACTCTGTTGTGTATGGGGTTTGAACCCACACTTAAGCATGCCAGGCAAGCGCCATAACCGCTGAGCCACACTCCAGACCAATTTTCTTTTTAAAAAGAAACATGTATATTCTATTGCTTCTAATTATGAAAACAATGCAATCCAGTGTAAAAAATAGGATTAATAACTACACAACTGGATTGTTGTTGGGATTAAAATAAAATTACGCCAACCACAGTTACCACTGAAATACTAACTTCCTTATTTTCTCCTTCCTAGGTAGTAAAATGCTTTGGAAAGATCAAGGAAAAAGCCAGTATTAGATGCCATGGACCAAAGAAGTGTAATGAATTTAGTTCTTAATTCCTCCAACTGCCTTTACTAGAATTACACTTACACTTACTCCCTTTACAACCTTTCCTGCTTTCTGTTTCTTCTGTTGATTCCTGTATCTCTTGGCCCTAGAATCATGCCTAGCCCATAGTGGGTACCCAGTAAATACTAAGCTGGAATGACTGTAGACTCTGTTGAATATTGATTGGTACCTGTGCACACCTCCAAGCATACTAGTGACCTATGGAACAGGTTTTGGGAACCACTGTTATGGACAATGACTTGACTTAAGTTAACCACCCTGTTTCTTTCCCTCTGTGCCAAGACATTCCATAGCACAATAAATGGGAAACATTCTTTGTGTATCACAGAAACATGACAATAAGTTTGGTAGCTAAGCCTTTTAAAGTCATAATCTGTGTAGGATTTACGCGTCAGTGATATTGAAAGGGTTGCATATTTTTTTCCTGCTCTGTTAGCCCTTGGTAACAGCCCTACACTTCCTGTGACCAGAGCCACTGTCCTTAGTCTTATACCCAAGCCAATGGATTTAGATGAGCAGGCTGGATATTACTGTTGCGTGGACACGTCAGCTGCAGGAGGCCCATCTTAGGTGACAGCAGTGTCACTTTGCTACCATCACCTCTTTTACACATGATCACACATGCAGATGGGAGAGCCAAAAGCACATCAGAGTTTCTAGGTTGGAGGAAGTGACTGGGGGAATGGGTGCCAAATGGACATCTTGACATGCAGAGGGGGACAGAAGACCCTCAATGTGAGCACCATGGAAGCAGATAAAGCTTGTGCATCCTGTGCAGATTCTCACTGTGGCTGGAGTCCAGTTGCATGAAGCAGTAGCAAATTAGGAACCAGAGGGAGGCAGGTGGGCCCCACTTGGTGGTGACCCAGAGATGGCACTTCCCAGCAGGTAAAGACCGACCTTGACTGACGTTTGTCTGTGGGGCAGCGTTATTACTGGGTTGGGGATGTGAACTTGGTGTCCAGGCTTGACAGGAGGACTCTGGCTCTCCTGTTCCTCACCTGGAACCCTCCTTCTGCCCACTCAGGTAGGATTATATCCTTATAGGATTAAATCAGTCAGGGGGCTGGTGGAGAGGGGGACATGGGTAGCTCAAGCTGGATTAAAAAAATGTGAAGATTGGGGCTGGAGCGGTGGCTCAGCGGTTTCAGTGCTTGCCTGGCAAGCATGAGGACCCGGGTTCAAACCCCAGCACCACGTACACAACTGAGTGTTGGAGAACTATGGCCATGTGAAAAACTCAATAAAGCTGTTCTCTCTTTCTGTCTCTCTCACTGTCCCTCTCTCTTTAAAAAAAAAAAAAATGTGAAGATTTACATATGAAAACATGCGATTGAAAAGCAGGCATTTGGGGTTTGGACTGAGAGGAGCTGAAAGTTGAATGTAGCAGGGGGACAGTGGGGGTCTTCAGATTTGCTGTGTAGTGGAGAATGAGAGAGTTGAGAAATGGGAGAAGGAGGATTTGGGGAAATTAACATAATTTATTTGACCTCTTTTTGGAAAACGCCAGTAAAACTGGAATCATTTTTGCATCCTAGACTGTTCCTCTGAGTTACCAAGCTGGGAATAGGCCATATGGACCCCAGCATATATGTAAGTTGTGTTTGAATAGACTCAGAGTTGTACCTATAGACTTTTTTTTCTTAAAGAGAGAAGACAGTGAGAGAGAGAAAGAGAGAGAGAGACAGAGAGAATCAATTTTTATTGAGCTTTTCATGTGGCTTTTGTTGCTCTGTCACTTAGTTGTGTACGTGGGCGCTGGGATTCGAACCTGTTCACTTGCGCCTGCTGGGCAAGCACTATAACAGCCGAGCCACCGCTCCAGCCCCACCTATAGATTTTTAACTGACTGCTACCTAAGAACTAGTTTTTGGAGTAAATGGCCATTCAGAAGGAGCTGTTCACAGGTTTGTCACAACAACCTGCTGCTACCGGTCACACCACATGTATGACTTGATTCTTGATTCTGCTTGGCTTTGCTATTTTTCACAGCTTGGGGCTGAGGACACCTGCAACACGCCCACTGCCCCTAAATTGTTCCTCAGGTGAAGCCAGCTCTGGACAAAACTGTAACGGACATAGCATCTTTAAAAATTTGTGTATATGTATATATATATAAATATATATGTATGTGTGTATATATAATATTTGATTCTTGTGGTGCTGAGAGTTGAACCCAAGGCCTTATGCATGCTACACAAACACTGTATCATGGCTCCACAGCCCTGGGCCCCACATGTCCTTTTTTCAGCTTCCCTATTTAAGGTTGCATGCTCATGTGAACAAGGCTCCTCATAAGGGTTCCCATATAAATCCGGTATTTGTATTTAGGTATTTATGACTTGACATTTTGCCTCTGAGAGGAGAAGGTTTATTTAAATGGACTATCAAGTGAGGGTTAAGGATTAAATAAGAAAATATCCCAAATGATGGAATTTTAGAATCTACACAAGGCAGGCATTTTGGGGTGATATTTAAATGCCACACCCCTCAACTCTGGTGTGCGCAGAAGCCTTGTTCTCATTTAGCATCGTTCTTGAGTTGGACATTCTTCATCAGCTGGTC
>PVKS010031920.1:5400-23138 GCA_004027875.1 Aplodontia rufa
TAAAATTAAATCCATTGTTACCATGACAGTTTCATTTTTTATTTAAAATTTTTAGAAAATGTATGAATGAATGCAAGAACTAAATTTGCACATTCAAAACACTGTAGCAACTTATTTCAAGACTTGGTGAGGTGATTTTGCTAGTAATGCTTAAAGGCATGGTGATAAAATTCAAATCCCTATCTTTTAAGAGATTTTCCTAATTTATAAATTAAATTTGCCTAGAAATAGATAGAAGTGGGATAAAGTTGTATTAAATGATATAAGAATGTTAAATCGTTTTCAGCAGATGACCCAGCTCAGAGAATACATATCTTAAAAGACAGGTATAAGCATATGTCCAACTTCATAGAGATGTGTACATTGTGTGGCATTTCTCTACATCAATTATATACATTAATGAAGTTAAAAAGATTAAAAATTTAAAATTCAAGTCGGGAAAATGTTGACCACTAACACCGTGGCTTTTCGTAGACCTGAATATCCAAGGTCTTAAGTGAGGCAGAGTACGTATTCCTAACCATGGTACATACAAAATCACTTAAAATAAGAGGGGTAGTAATTACTAATGTTAGGTAGTTATTAGTAATTACTACATACTATAACACATAATTTTTAATCTTTTTAACTTCATTACCTGTGATCAGTTATCACAATGAAAATAACAATGCATGCCCATCAACTTCAAAAGCATCTTGTGCTCTTTTGTGAATTTTTATTTAGTGATAAGAACACTTAACATAAGATATAACCTCAATATATTTTAAAGTGTACAAGCACATATCATTAACTGTAGGTTCTATGTTATACAGCAAACCTCTAGATCTTATTCATTTTCACAATAAAAATGCTTTACTATTGAAAAATTATTGTGCCTCCTTCTCCCTGGCTTCAGCTCCTGGCAACCATCTATCTGATAAGGGGTTAATATTTTACAGACAGACAGACAGACACACACACACACACACACACACACACACACACACACAACCTCCTAAACTGAAGAACAGGTAAATAAGTTGATTTTACAAAAATAAGCAAAACCTTGAATAGACATTTTTCCAGAGAAGTCTTATAGATGACCACCAGTACATGAAAAAGTACTCAACAAAACTAATACAGAGAAATTAAAATAACACATACTGAAATACCACCTCATAACTGCTATGGTGACTTTGATCAAGAAACAAAAATGAACCAACAAACCAACCAAAAAAAAGATAGTTAAGGGGTGGTGATCTGGAAAACATGAAACCCTCATTAACTCATCCGTGAGACTATAAAATAATCCAGCCAGTATGGAAAATAGTAGGGTGCTTTCTCAAAACAATTAAAAAGAGAATTACTATATGATCCATCAATCATACTACTGGAAAATATATTCAAATTAATTAAAATCAGAATCTTAAAAAGATACTACACTCCCATGTAGGCTTCAGAATTATTCACCATAGTCAGGACATGGCAACAACTCATATTTCTATTTATAGATGAACAGATAAAGAAATGTGTATGATGAAGTTTTATTCAGCCATAAAAGAAGAAATTATGCCATTTTCAGGAAAATGGATGGAATAGACAACATTATCTCAATCAAAATAAGCCAAACGCGGAAAAGTCTAAGGTCATATATTTTCTCTCATATGTGGAAGCTAGAGAGAAAAAAAGACAAAAAAAATGAGGGGGAAGATTCCATGAAAATAGAAGGGAGAATATCATACAGTAAAGAAAAGGAACCAGGGGAAGGGAGGAGAGGGAAAGGAGAAATACTGAGGAATGATATTGACCAAATTATATTATTATATTGTGTGCATGTATGAATATATAACAACAAATGCCACCACTATGTACAATTATAATGTACCAATAAAATATGGAAAAAGAAAATATGGTATATACATATAATAGAATTTTATTCAGCCTTAAAACAGAAGTAAATTCTGTCATTTGCTACCATCTAGACGAACCTATGTGACAGATGCTCAGTGAAATAAGCCAGTTGTAGAAGGGTAAATGCTGAATGATTCAGTTATGAGTATCTGGATTTTTGTCACCCTCACAGAAACTTCCCTGGTGGTGATGACTTGGCTGTGACTGCGACTTGTTTCTCTAATAATTGAAGTGCTATAACATTAGCATGTTGATGTGAGATCTGAAATTAATGTGACAGGAAAAGTACTAGGAATTTGTTGATTCTAAACATGTTTTCTTTTTAAATCCCAGGGAAAACTGGACATATAAATTCTAATAATCTTGTTTGTTAGATTCTAAAATGGTTTAGATCAATGCCAAAGTTGTTTGAGAAGACTGCAGCTTGCCAGGGCAATCCTGACACATACACATGTAAATGTGATGTCAAAGAATACATTTTTGGTTCTGGCTTCCTTTGTGAAGAACTGGAAAATACATAAAAAGAAATCTTACTCAGGCATCAAATTACACATGTAATGGCACAGCCTTAATTACATGTTGCAATTACAGTTTAGCCAGGTTATAGAAATGGATAGGCAACAGAGAATAAAAAGTATAATTAGGTCTTATGAATGAAGTAATTGTGTGCTTTCACAGAAAAAAAATATAAGAAAAGGACTCAAGGGGGATGGATGGGTTTCTCAATGGTTACAGTGCTTGCCTGGCATGCATGAGGACATGGGTACAAACTCCACCACCATGCACACAATGAAGTATCAGAGCAACGAAGGCCACATGAAAAACTAAATAAAATTGATTCTCTTTCTCCTCTCTATCACTCTCTCTGTTAAAAAAAATAAACCCAAAGGAAAAAGTGAAGATAATAAATAACTGGACCTAAATATAATGGACTATGGACTGTGAACATCCCAGGTTGAGAATGGAGTATATAAAGGATCAGAGGTATAGAAGAGCATACTCAATGCAGGACCAGAGGAGATCTGGTATGACTGGAGAATAGAATTTGACGGTGGAAAATAAAGAGAAGAGAGGTCCAATCATGAACTTCCTTGTAAATCCATGTAACTTCCTTGTAAAACGTTTCTGGAGAATTTATTAAAAAGCAAGTCCATTACCAAATGTGGTGATGCACATTTGTAATCCCAGCTTCCTGGGAAGCTGAGGCAGAAGGATCATAAGTTCAAGGCCAGCCTTGGCAACTTAGTGAAACACTGCCTCAAAATAAAAAACAGAAGGGGATGGGGATGCAGCTCAGTGGTAAAATTAGGAGGAAAAAAATTAAAAAAGAAAAGTCCGTTGTATTTTATAGGAACCTGCTCCTGATTTTATAAAAGAAATACATTATTATGCACTTTTATCTTGCACTGCTAAAACAATCTGTCACTGAAGAGTTGATCAGGATGGCCACAAGACCCTTGGCTACACCTTTCTCACCAAATATGAAAGTAATACAACAGGGGCTGGAGAAGCGGCTCAGCAGTTGTGGTACTTGCCTGGCATGTGTGAGGACACAAGTTTGAACCCAGCACCACAAACACAGCAAAGTGTTGGATCAACGAAAGCCACACGAAAAACTAAATAAAATTGATTCTCTCTCTCACTTTCCCTCTTTCTTAAAAAAAAAAAAAATAATACAACTAACTGACGAGTTATTATGTGCCTGGTACTGGCATTGGTTTTTCGCATGTATTCACTCATTTTAAGTTCCTTACATACATTTTATCATAATTGTCAAAATCAAATGACTTAATTACATTAAAAGCAACTATTTTATGCTGTTTTACAGATGAGAAGACTAAGTTATGGAGATGAAGGGAAAAAAAAAAAACAACTTGACTAAGATTGCAGAATTTCTCACTAATGGTGCCTAAAGAAAGTGAAAAAGTTGTACCAAGTATATTCCCAAAGGTTTATTTCTTAGAGCACTGAGAATAGTGTCATACATTTAGAAGACATTCACTTCTTAAATGAATAACTGAATCAATATTTCTATGGTGAATTAAACATGACTTCAAATTCTTTGCTACCTATCACATCAAGAGGCAAAGGCTAATTCCCCCCCCTTCTCTGAATCTGAGCTAGGCTGAAGACCTGCTTTGGCCAAGTAATGTGCCAATACTGGGTCCTAACCTTCACAGAGCCATTAGCTTCCTATTCTAGCTTCCAGAAGCCGGCCACCAAGCTGTGAAGTAATTATCCTAGGCCACTGATGATACCGGACAATGTAGGGAGAAACCCCACAAGATGGACAGCCATCTTGTGCCTGAAATGAGTTACAATCAAGCAGCACAACTGGGCAGGGAATTGTGAGAAACAATAAATCATATTGCTTGAAGCCAAAAAATTTTAGAGAGGTATAGGGCACAGAAACAATCTGACAATACATTTATTTTTATCTCCTATAATTATGTGAACATTTATTATAATTAATCTATGACTCATTCAAACAAAACTATCAATTGTGTTTTCTATATAATATCTTCATTCTTATCATTTACTTGAATGATATTTGGAAGTAGCAAAAGCTCTCTTATTTTTTCTTTTTGAATAAATTAATACTTGAGTTTCAGAAAATTCAATTTCAAAGAAAACTTCTGTTTTGTTTTGTTTTATTTTTTAAAGAGAGAGGGACAGTGAGCAAGACAGAGAAAGAGAGAAACTTTAGTTTTTCACATGGCCTTCGTTGCTCCAACACTTTAGTTGTGTCCGTGGTGCTGGGGTTTGAATCCAGGTCCTCGTGCTTGCCAGGCAAGTGCCGAAAACTGCTGAGCCACCGCTCCAGCCCATTTTAAAACCTCTGTTTTAAAATGGCTTTTCATCTAAGATGCTTTTTAATTGTTGAAAAACATTTTTCCTTCCCTTTGTTATTTCCTCTGGTGGTCTTAAGGCATTCTACTACCTGGAAGGTCAAATAGGCTAATAATCGGAATACTAAAATGTTGGAAACAGTCATAATCATACATGAAAACATATATAAACACAATAGTGTTTTCTAAGTACATTATCTCAAGCAATTCGATTTTGACATATAGACCTGACAGTAGAAATATGATTCCAATTTTTTTTCAGAGAACACACCTGCATCTTTTAAAACTCTAAAGCAACTTGCAATTAAGTAATAATGTTAATCTATCAAGTCTTTGCTTGGCTAGCATGATAGTTTTAATATCACAGATATAGCCCTGGTCATTTCTTTCTTTCCACAAGTAAAATGCTTTTCTTAATCCACAGGTAAATCATGATTACCTTAACATTACAGGAAAGTCCTATGAAATTGAAATATAAGATCTGTTTGAATTTCACAATAGATGTTATTAATATTATTAGCTAGGGTTCCAGAGAGTGAGAACAAGAGAGTATGTTTTCCTTCTTCTGCCTTTTTTGTTATTGTTCCTATTTGGATTCTCAACAGATTGGAAGATGCCTGCCCACACTGCCAAAAATTGACTTTCTTCTTTTGTACCAATTCAAATTCTTGTCTCTTCTAGGACCACCTTCACAGAAACACCAAGAACTAATATTTTACTAGCTATATTGGTACGTAGGCATCCCTCATCCTAGTTACATAAAACTAACCATTACATGATGAGATGATATATAAAGGATGCCAGCTCCATCTTAAATTGTATTTTAGATCCCAGTACTCATATATGACTGTCATGTCTGGCTGTAGGGTGGCTCCCAAAAGTCTATGGCATGAGAGATGGATGACTTTTCTGGGAGAAAATTCATTCTAAATCATCATAGAATTAGAAAAATTCAAATTAATATTAAAGCCTTGATCAACAGAAGGAAGGATAAAAGCTCTGAGTACTATTTGGTACCTGCCATTCATGTTTGCCCTAGGAAGGGAGGAGCTAGTCCTGTATGGATTTACACATTTCCATCATAATTCTTAAAAGCTGTCAGGATGTGTGTCAGAACAGCAGAGATTATCTCTAATGGAGTTAAACACAAAAGGAAAGAGGTAATCTCTCCATTTCAGCACCAAACAGAGGCTTGAGATGCAGTAGAAGATTTGGAAGGAAATCTCATTAGAAAGTACTGGGGAAAGAGAGAGAAGGAAAGTTGTGAATATCAAGTGGTAGCAGTAACATTTAATTATGAGAAATTTGACATTTCCAGAAATAAGCAGGCAATTAGCAAGGTTGTAGAAGAACCTCTAATGTAAGTGATAATGTTTCTCTATTTGGCAGTGGGGACTTCCAAAATCTTATAAAGAGCTTATAAAAAGGGTGCAGATGAGGCTAGCTGTTTGGGGCTAATGTACCCCTTTATTCATAAATAATTAAGTCATTCATTGTAAGATTATAAGAAATTAAGGCTTTTCACAGCTTGCTAGATATATAATAAATAATAATCTCAAGTCTAAAATGCTTTACTTATGTGGTATACTGTTTCATATTAAAAATTCTCCTTCTATCTTCCAGCTTCATAGAATTCTTAAAAGATTTCCCCTTGAACTTGAATTGATCTTGAGTAACTAAATAGCTATGCTAGTTTCAGAGCTAGGTCATAAAAGGTCTGGACTGCCAGCTTCCACTTTATTGGAATGCTCTCAGCCTTTAAGAAGCTCAGCTAGACTATAGAACTATGAGAGTGTGTGTGGGAAGAGTCAGCACCCAACTATTTCACCACAAATACGAGCGGAAGCCCAGCCGAGCTCACAGCTAAATGCAATTAAATGAACCAGAACTGACATGTGGAGCACAAGAGCCATCCAGCTGAGCCCAGCCAACACGCTAAACCATGAGGAACGCTCAATTTCTGGTGTAAGCTCAAAGATTTGAGATAGTTTATGATATCTCCGTAGATAAGTAAAATAATCTGCAAGACCATGAGTGATCTGCTTCTCCCCCTCATTCACACTGCTCTTCACACTCTGATCTTTCAAGTTTTCAATTCGTGAACTCAAGTAACAAGTACTGAACATCTTCCAGAATTGTGCTAAGTGCCTTCAATAAACTTCTAGAATAAAAGTATATATACATTAAGCCCTTGTGTCTAGAATTGGAGCACTAACCTATGAGCAGGAGAGTCAGCTTTCTCCCTTTTCCTCCTCAGACCTTACTGACAAAATGTCACTAACTTTAGGGATGACAGCTCTAACTGAATTATTTAATGTAAGTTCCTACTAAGTAACATCACTTAATCTTTTTGCAGCTCTATTTCACATGTGAAAAATGGACTAATAATCTCTTTTCTACTTCCTAAGAGAATTATAAGGATTAAAGTACTTTGTAACATGTAGACAATTAAAATATAGAACACTGCACCAAGTATTTTAAAAATGAAAAAAATATATTTTGTTGTACAAAAAATGATGGAAATGAAGGAGGCTAAGAAAATTCCTTCAAAAGCAAATGCCCCTTAAATGTGAAGACTGGTGCTGTGTCACTACAGAAATGTCTCTTATTGTTTGTTCCACATGAAGAACATTCACTAGAATTGCACAGGGCCCAGCTTGGGCTTCCTTATGCAGTGGCTACAATTCTTTTGCTTTACTTTGTGGGATTCAGATAGCACATACTGAAACTCCTCCCACTGAGTAACCTGTTTTGGATTTCAGAACTCAGATCACCGCATGTGGCATTCAACCCCACTGACCTCTGGAGGACCTACAGCTGCCTTCCTTAACTTCAGAGACCTTATCTCAAGTCAGCATGAGGAGTGAAGCTCTAGATGGTCACAGCAGAAGACCAATATATTGATTCTACATATACAATTTGTCTTTCATACTGAGATAGGCACATTTATAGTCATGGACACATAGCTCCCACAGCTCAGTTGGGTTGTTCAGGATATAAACTCATGAAATTTGAGTAAAAGTAACTTAGAAAAAGTGACTCAGAGTAATTTTCTTCTCTGCAGATGACTTCCTCTCATTGGTCTTGGGTTCTTAGGGTACTTTATACTTTTATCTACAACTTCACACAAGTGGACATGAATCATAACTGTATATACGTTTGTTTCCCAAAGGATAGAAAGATAACGTGAGGTCTGCAACTTTGATTCATCCTAGGGTGACTCAGATGCAACTGAATGTCTTTGAGTCAGTCTTGAACTCAGTCCATTCTATCCTATGATCTATCCCACGGTAAAACAGGAAAGCACAAACAAAACAAGACTAGCTGAATAAAAAGTTTAAAAATATATGATAGTCCAGATTTCTGTTTTTTTCCAAAAAGTACAAATAATGCCACCAAAGCCCACAAAGATGACAATAGCCCAAAGCAAATTTATATGTACATGCAAACAGATGTTGACGCTGGTTTCATTCTATTTCCTGTATATTCTGTTTTGATGCCAGCTGAGGTATTTGAGAGGTTCACAAAATAACAAAAACCACAGACTCTGAATTTATTGAGCAGTTACAAAGAGGCTGATAATACTGCTTCTGTAAAGGCTGGTGACAACATGAACAGACACGCTAATTCTGTTTCCAGAGATTTCTTAAATAAGTGACTCAAGCACTTCCTTTGTCACTGCAATAAAGTGTGTGTGTGTGTGTGTGTGTGTGTGTCTGTTTCTCTCTGTGTTGCATTCTCTTTGACAAAACCTCATCATGAGAGACAGCCCCTTGGACAGAAGCTCATTTGGAATTCACCTAATAGGAAGACCTAGACAGTGCAGGACAAAAGGAAAATACCTTGTAACAGGAATAATTCCTTCACAGAAACTGGATATTTCCTGTTTGGAGATACTCTGGGAAGGAACAGAATTAGATAGTAGGAAGTTCCAAAGAAGCAGGAACTCAAGTAACTAGACATGGATGTCTACCTATCCCAATGATCTAGGATAAAGTCCTTCATTTTTAGATCATCAGGAAAAAACATTTAGAGAAGTTATACGAGAGGCATTTGGTGTGCAGACAGCTAATTTACCATGAATATTTTCACTTACACATTTTCTAGGGCAATATTATTCAGTTGGTATAGAAAAGCCATACATACATATTCTGAGAAGATTTCTTATCGACATATGAAAGCAAATATCTCCCTGTTCAGCACACCCATCCCAGTTGGGATATCTGTGAAGCATGATTTGTTTGCCCGTACCTTACTGGTAAGTAAGTAGTGCTGGGCATAAATGTACATGTTTGCATTTATTTATATGCATATACATGTTGTAGTCATATATTTAAGCATACACACATATACATATTCTTTGCTACAAGGTCTAATATTCTTGGTTAAATTTGTATAAAATATTCTTGAAAACATGATAAATATATAAAGAACTGAATTATGTCAATTTAAGTATATGCTTTCTGGAGAAGTAAAAAAAAAAAAAATACACGTTCTCCAGGAAAATTTATCATAGGTAAAGAGTTTATTCCCAAGTGTTAACATGTCTCTTAACCATTAAAAAGGTGGCTCCCTTCTGAAAATTCATCTTATCATATTCTAAGTATGTTAAATTTCCTAATTGTAAGAAATACTGATTTAAGTAAGTAATTGTAATCTGAATGCTATCACCACAGGCTGGGACATTAGGGGAAAAGAGTATCTTCAAGGTAAAAGTTAGTTCTTAAATTTTAACAAGAGAAAACAGTGTCGCTTTTTTTTTTTTTTTTTTTTTTTTTTTTTGTACTGGGGAATGAACCCATGGATACTCTGTCAATAAGCTATATTCCCCATCTCATTTATTTATTTATTCAATTTTGTGATGTGGTCTCACTAAGTTGCCCAGGCTGGACTTAACCTGAAGATCCTTCTGCTGCAGCCTCCCTGGTAACTGGCATTGCAGATGTGGGCCACAGCACCCACCAGGAAGCCGCATCCCTTGACAAGCATGGCAAAAATCCTCCAGGAGAAAAACCACCCTGGTGCAATCTTTTCTTGAAATTGAAATTGGCTCAACCTTCCTCTATTTTTTTGTTGCTAATGCTCTTATGGAAAGATGTTTGATGGTCATGGGCCAATGATTACTGTCATTGAGTGCTACTTCCCTAAAGAACTGTGAATTTGGTGTTTTTAAAAAAAATGCATATTTCACTTGGAAGCATGAACTTTGGAAAGTTCAACTGATTTTAAATATAAAATATACAATCAAATATAAATTCTTATAAAAATTCTGCTAAACAAATGGCACCTATTTATAGTGATAAGTGGAGCAGTAAGCTTTTTCAGAGACCATCATGTACTTCCTTGTTTGGTGGAAAAGTATGGGAATTTAAAAAAAGCAAAAACCTAAAAATAAAGCTTAGGGTTGATTAAAGTTTTGGGGGCAAGACTCTACCTGGCTCAAAAAGTGTGAATTATATTTTTTTAGCACTCTTAGTAGGCTGATGACCCTGAAAAGAAAGATATCTGTAGAATGAACCTAATTCACAGAAAAGGCACATTTTGCCATTGTTTTATTTTATGTGGTGTTCTCCCAGAAGTAGATCTGAGACAAAGTTGAATGTGAGCAATTCATTAGTGAGTGTGGATCAAGAACCTCATAGCAAAAGAAAGGAAAGCAAAGGAATTTTCATTATTGATCCATTTTCATTGTGAGTAACTGGAACATGATTCTGCTAGGTAATACTGGGCATCAATGCATCCTAGAGTTATCCTACCTTGGGGCAAGGAAGCTTAGCATTTATACACAATTTCCCCTAGCTTCGGGACAGAGGTTGCTTCCAGAGGTATTAAGACACTGGCACTTTCAGCTTGCAAGAACAGGCAAGCCCTAGCGGCAAGAGACAAAGCCCCTCCAGCAAATAATAGTAGGTGCTTGCAGCTGAGAGACTGAAATGCTAAGTCTAGTATCAGTGTGGTACTCTGCAATATAAATGGCTCTTCTGAATGAAGTGAAAATAAGAATGATTTACTTAGGTCCCTTTATATAGCAATTAAAAACAATCAGGTAGGGACTGGAGCGGTGGCTCAGCAGTCATGGTGCTTGCTTGGCATGCGTGAGTATGAGAGTTCAAACCCCAGCACCACGTACACAGTGTAGTCTCAGAGCAATGAAAGCCACATGAAAAACTAAATAAAAATCACTTCTCTCACCTCCCCACCCCCGTCCCTGTCTCCTCTTTCTTTTAAAAAAAAAAAAAAAATCAGATAAAAATAAAACTCAAATATCAAAGACCTACCCTAGAAGAACTGAAATGTATAAGAAACTTACTAAACCACACAATTAGATCTTATAGACTATGACAAGAGCCAAACTTACATTTGCAAGTAAATTAGGCAGATGCCTCTGAAATCTGATCCAAGAAACAAACAGAAAGGTCTATAAACTAAAATATTTTCTCTACATCTCTCATTCCAGTAAATAAAACTAGTATCTAAAATCTCATTGAGATTTATCTCTGTGAACCTTCTATTACAGTATGCCTGCTGTATATTCATAATACAAATATACCTACCTACATACTCAAATGTGCTACACATTTCAGAAGGGGGCTAATGTATTAATTCTGAGGAAATTACTGATCAGTTATTTTCATGAAAAGAGATGCAGAAAGTGCTATTTTTAAGGCAGTAACATTTTAGATCCCAAGTTCTATAGTCCAAAGCAAAAGCAAGGGGCATTGGGTTACTGTTGGCGTGTGCTATGAAAAAGGAAAAAAAAGGAATATAGGTGGAAGAGAAGAAATCTCAAATATCTCTGTGGAAAATACCTACTCCCAAAATCTGTACTCGATACACACTGTGGGCCACACTGAACTGAACAGCTCCAGGTAGCATGTTTTTTAGAAAATATAAAATGAATGGAGCCAGAGTTGTAAAATATGTTATTCCTGGATATGTGGTTGTAATTTTTTCTCTTTTTATATTAGCATCATTTCAAAATTAACCAAATGGTTATATGCTTAAATAAAGATTTTTAAATGTTCTGAGAAGTTGAAGATCATCTGTCAAAACATGTTTAAAGATTCATCAGGTGAACTGATTAACTACTTTTTTTTATTTATTTAGGACTGGGGATTGAACCCAGAAGCACTCTACTACTAAACCATATCCCTAGATCTTTTTATTTTTTATTTTTATTTATTTATTTATTTTTGAGATAGGGTCTTGCTAAGTTGCTTAGGGCCCCTCTTTGTTGCTGAGGCTGGCCTAGACCTTACAATCCTCCTGACTCAGCCTCCTGAGTAGCTGGGTCTATAGGCATGTGCCACTGCATCCAGGTGGGCTCTATATTTAAAGAAAAATTGGGTTGGGTTAGTTTTTTGGTTTTGTTTTTTTAAATAATTCTTTCAAAAGCTAGGTTTATCTGTTTAGTCTATTCAGATTATTATAAATATTATTTCATATAATTTTTCTTGCTCATTAAAGCTTAAACCAATTAATCAACATTTACCAATTGCTAGACCTAAGATAATGCACTGATCACTAGTTCAGCATTCCCTTTCATGAGTGTACTTCACACCCCTTGATTCCAAGTGGTGTATTCTTTAAAATTGAGGTGGATAAAGGGAAAGGAAAGGGAGGGATAAGGGAGGGTAATTGGGGGGGGGCACTCCTGGGGATAATTGCAATATCCAGAATATTTACACATTTTATATTATTTTGTTAAAATTTTGTAAGATTGTTCAAAAAAATAAATAAATAAATAAAAATTGAGGTGGATAACAGAGTTGAATTCAATGGAAGAGGGTATTATTATTTTTTGTTGTTTTCTTCTAATCAACCATGCTCCATACAGTGAAGTCTTACATGAAAGGAAAAGAATGGATATTATGATAATTATCACTCTTGAGAAATTCCATTTATAAGGTCTGGTCTTCATAAGAGTGGAGACTACCCTATACCCAGAAGCTATGAAGTATCTGGCATACAGTAGGAGCTCAAAATAATTATTTAATTAACTAATTTAATTTCATACAATCCTCCCAAGAGAAATGTGAATTACATATTATCAACCTAATTTTACAGTGGGAAAATTGAAGCTCAAAGTAATTACATAATTATCTCCACTGACAAACAGCTAGGAAGTGATAGAAGCCTGTACTTATGTTTTACAAAGAGAAAAACAAACAAACATAACTCCGTTTCACTATACACATTTTCTACAGCTTATGTCACATACACAGATTATGATTAAAGCCATAACTTGCCCTGGTTTGTGATATTTTAAATCAGATGTCTTTTTGTTAGGAAATGGGGATGGCAAAGCTCATATTACATGTTGGCAGGCTTTGGAATTTAGTACTTTTTTGAAGCGTTACCATTAGCAAATTCAAGTGAAAACAGTTTGCTTGAAAAACGTGGTAGGTTTGCAGATAATAAATTTATGCAAAGATGGTGAAAATATTAAAAATCATTTCACAGTTGTATGATATTTTGATGTTATCCAACCTGCTACTTCTGGGCTTTCTTGCCGTCTTGTATAAATTATCTGATGTGTACATTTTCTATGAAGGCATTTTAAAAAAATTGAATACCCATGTATTTTTAATGAAACAGAGCAGTCTGCTGAAGAATGCAAAAGTTAACAGCTTTATCTTATTTCATAAGCACACAGACGAATGGTAACAGGAGAGTGAATCATTCAGAAAAATCCCCCAGAGAAGACAAGCAAGATTGGTAATGATCTCCTTAACAACAAACTACAAGGGACGCCCAGTAAGCAGGATTTAGCAAACATGCTCACTTGATATTTGGGTTTGCTGTAAAATCTGAATTAAATACTTTAACAAGCACTGCTTAGGGACCTTCATTCTTCCATTCAATAGTTAGAGCAGTTAATAGAGGTCCAAGAAAAGTGAATTTTTACATCAAGATAGTGACAAATTTAGCACAATAAAATGTGAAGATAAGGAGCTGTTATGCGGTTAATAAGAGGATATGAAAATCATTAATTAGTCAATAATTCTGTGAAACATTTGAATTTTTGTTGCAAAAATTCTAGTTATTAATTTAGAAATTACTCATGCTATGGACATAGATACATAGATGATCAGATGGATAGACAGATTAAAAATATATTTCTTCAATTCATCTGAACAATAACCAGTTCCTGATCACACATCACCAAATTTTGTCTTAACTACACTTTTTAGAAAAGAGGTTGATTCTAAGTTAAACAAGAATGAAAACAATAACAATAGCAAAAACAATAAAATAACATATCCTGAAGTACAAAATTGTTAAGATTAATATCAATCCTATTAATTTTCTTAAATTATAGCATGGTATTACGTAATGGAAATAAAAACTTATTTTGAAATCATAAAATAATAAAAAAATCAAATTAAATTGAATAAGATTTATTATGCTTATTTAATAAGTCAGAAAAGACTGAAATCTCTTAAGGTCAAAATTCTTAATACTGAAGAATTAAAATAATTACCTTAAAAATTCCTAATACCTTTCACAGCTCCTCTTGGGGGTAAATCCAATTTTCAGAATCTATACACATTATATATTATTTTGTCAAAATTTGTATGATTGTTCAACAAATAAATTTCTCAATACAAAAAAATCTAAAAAAAAAAAAAAATTACTGGAGGCTGGAGCGGTGGCTCAGTGGTTTCGGCACTTTCCTGGCAAGCTCGAAGACCCGGGTTCAAACCCCAAGCACCACGTGCACAACTAAGTGTTGGATCAACTAAAGCTATGTGAAAAACTAAATAAAGTTGTTTCTCTCTTTCTCTGTCTCTCTCACTGTCCCTCTCTCTTAAAAAAAAATTCCTAATACATATGAATTCCAGTTAATCAAAGTTTATGAATCTCCCTAAAAAATGTCACAGAAATAACAATAATGCTTTCAGAAGCAGAGGAAATACAATCATTACTATAAGGCAAGTCTATGCAAAATTTTTTCAATTAATTTTAATTTCTTAAAACAGGTAGGTGATTGTAGAAATAGATTATAACTCTAAAGAAATAGATAATTGCTAGGATTTAACCTTCCCAAAACTCAATCATTTCATATGGCTCAACCTAGCAAAAGATAGATGATTCATTTATTCCAAATACATGTATTAAACATCTGCTATACAAAGATTCAAGACACAAGTGGCAGGACTGGAGTGGTGGCTCAGCAGTTATGGCATTTGCCAGGCACGGAGAAGGATGAAAGGTTAGTACCCAAGCGCCACATACACAATAAAGTGTCAGAGCAAGGAAAGCCACATGGAAAACTAAATAAAATTGACTCCCACTCACCCCCTCCCCCATCTCTCTCCTTATGAAAGAGACAAATAGCTTCTCTGTTCCATTGGACTCTACTTACAAAAATTCAAAGGTGAACTTCTTAAGATGGCCCTGGGGCATTAAATTTCAAGAATGGGCTCTTGTGCACACTGAGCCCTGTGTGATCCCGCTGGAACTGTGCCCATGAAAGCTGGGCTTCAGAGGGACTAAAACTCAGAATAGAGCTGAGGATATTCATATGGCTTAATCATTTACTAAGAGGATATTCATATGGCTTAATCATTTACTACCGTGCTACCATACCACACCCATTATGGTTTGGATCTGAAACATCTCTTAAAGGTTCAAGTTTTAAAGGCTTGGTCCCCAAGGCATCAGTACTCAGACGTGAGGCTTTTGGGGAATGCTAGAAATTTTCAGAGGCAGGGCCTAGATGGAGGCCCTTGAAGAATGTAATCTATCCCCACCTCTGCCCCAGCGTCCTGGTCTACCACACTCTCAGATGCCATGATGCTCTGCCTCACCACAAGTCCACAAGCAATGGGTAAAGTGACTAGGGACTAAATTCTCCAAAACACTGAGCCAAAATAAATCTTTCCTCCTTTAAGTTGTTTTTCTCAGGTATTCTGTCACAATGACAGGAAGCTGAAAAACAAAACACCCATATTCTGAATGGAGACAAGGGTCATCTTCATGAAATGCAAGATGAGAAAGAAGTGTGAGAGTTCACCACAAAAATCAAAGAAACAACACTCAAGGAAACAGAAAACTTTACACATTGGTGTTAGTTGAGAAGACACTACAAAGAGAGAAAACTGAAGTCAGAAGTTAGACAACCACCTTCTGGCTCAACGAAACAAAGTGATATGAAATAATTTTCAGCAGGACCACGCAGGAGTTTGGCTGGGCTGGTTGGTGAGTGGTAGGATGACTTAACGTTTAAGACTGCACTGGACACTGGAACAGGCTTATGAGCAACGGTTAAATACTTAGAAATCATGTTAGTTGGATGTTAAATCACTGACGGCTTAACATCGGTCATGGTGTACATCTTTATATCTTCAAAATCACTACATTCAGGGTTGGAAATGTTCACCTGGGCAGAACCTGAAGAAACTTGAAAATTAAGAGTATTTTATTTAATCTTCTCCATGTGGGTCTTCATTAAAACAAATCTGACAGCATTATGGATTGTATCGGAGGGTAGGTGGACAGAAGGAAAATCAGTAGGTCACTATAACAGGCAAAGAGAGGAAATAAGAGGACCAGAAGCACACAAGGCACTCCAGTGAACACATTCATCAGATACTGAGCTGATGAATTAGGGCTAGCCACGGAGACTGAGAAATGTTTAATTCCCAGGACAGAGGGGAGATTATGGTACAAGTAACATAAAAAGAAAAAAGCAGAGGCAGAAGCAGATTTGACCAAATGAGAGGTTCAATTTTAAACATGTGTTTCAGGTGCCCATAGGTACATGGCTAAGTGGGAATTCAGGATTTCAGGAGTAAAAATCCAGCTAAAGATAACACAATAATAGCCTATCTAGGGATCAAATTCTAAAATGATAGTTTAAGGAACTGGAGTGTATACCTAAGAGGAAGAATGAACAGAACAGAGGAAGAAGGAAGAATCCCTGGGGAGAACATGCAGGCAGATATGAGGGGGCAGAGGAGGATTCCTAAAAGAAGACAGAGGATATCCATCAGATTATTAAATAATAATTTTTCTCTGAAACAAGATCTCTTTAACAAGGAAACCAGTGTACCTGATCGAAAATGAAAATCTAGTTTGAAGAGGACTTAGGAAAGCATTAATAACCCTAGTAATCAATCAGGTCACGTGACAGTCAGTCTTCCAGGAAGTACAACATCTCATTAACTAACAATGGAAACACTGCTATTTACAAAAGCCTCCCCAAGGAGTGGAGTTAAAGCATTCAAGGTCAAGACCTTATTCCCTTGGGACAAAAGCCATTGCAAACATTTGTTTATTGACTTTTCTTTTTACAGTTTTTTTTTTTTTTAACTTAGCTACTGATTGGGGAAGTATAAGAAAGCACAGTGAAACACCAACTATCTTGAGGGCTTAGGGAAGAAACATTTCCTGTTTCTTTGATTTTCTTTGTAAGGCAACAAAGAAATAAAAAGCATTTATTCCTTCAATTCCTTTGTACTTAAAATATTGTTTATAGCAGGAGAGCGGATGAAAGGGAAACAAGAACGACTACATATAGGCAGGTAGGGAATGATATTGACCAAAATACTGTCATACTGTGTGCATGGGAAGGACATGCAACAATGAATCCCACCATTATGGGCAACTATAACACACCAATAAAACACGTGGAAAAATAAAATATGTTCTCAGATATCTAGGTTGCTTTCCAGTGTAATAAGTAATATTTAACATTACAATTCACAAACATAGCCCTGTGCTCTAGACTTGTGTTTAAAAGTCTGCCAATTAAATTGAATAATTACCTCTTAAACGAAGGTTGGGTAAAAGACGAAATGAGAACAGAGATCATGAAGTTTTTGGAATTGAACGAGAATGAGGAAACAACTTACCAAAACCTCTGGGACAGTATGAAGGCTTTCTTAAGAGGTAAATTTATAGCACTGAGTGCATACATCAAAAATCTAGAAAGAGAGCAGATTAATAGCCTTATGCTTCAACTCAAACAACTTCAAAAGGAGGAACAATCCA
>PVKS010031921.1:0-23030 GCA_004027875.1 Aplodontia rufa
ATATTGCTTTCCAGAGGGGCTGTACCAGTCTGCAGCTCCACCAACAGTGTGTTAGTGTGCCTATCTCTCCACAGCCCCTCCAGCATCTATTATTGTTTATTTTTTTCATCTTTGCCATTCTGACTGGTGTAAGGTGATATCTTAATGTGGTTTTCATTTGCATTTCTCTGATTACTAGTGATTTAGAGCATTTTCTCATATATTCATTGGCTTGATACAATAACTTTTTAAAAAGTTGTTTTTAGATTTTTTTTTAAAGAGAGAAATGGGGGCTGGAGCAGTGGTTCAGTGGTTGTGATGCTTGCCTGGCATGCGCCAGTACTCGAGTTCAAACCCCAGCACCATGTACACAACAATGTCTTAGAGCAATGAAAGCCACATGAAAAACTAAATAAAATTGATTCTCTCTTTCTTTCTCTCTCTCTCTCACTGTCCCTCTCTCTTAAAAGAAAAAGAAAAGAAAGAGAGAGAGAGAGGGAGAAAGTATCAATTTCATTTAGTTTTTCACATGGCTTTCATTGCTCCAAAGCTGCGTCGTGTACTTGGTGCTGGGGTTCAAACCTGCATTCTTGAGCACGCCAGGCAAGCACTGTAACTGCTGAGCTGCCACTACAACCCCCAGCATGATCTCTTAAATATATTAGAGACCCATGCATTAGGGGCCATACACAGCAGCATTGTTAGGGATCACCAAAGACTGGATAGTCCAAATGGCCATCAGTAAGAGAGTGGCTAAGTAAACGTTGGTGTATTTACATAATAGATTGGACTGTGGCGGTGATGGCCGTGAGAATGAATGAGCTACCAACACAAGCCTCGATAGACGAAAGGCCAAAAACCATGTTGTACAAAAGAAACCACAGTAAGAAGTATGCAGTCACAGAAGTTCAAAACCAAGCAATGCTAAACGACGTTTTGTCCAGTGACATAGACACTCATGGCCACAGGATAAAGAGAAGCAAGAAATGCCACCCTCTACCCCCCTGCATCAGGATAAAGGTTAGATGAGGGCAAGAGAGGGCAAAAGCGCTGCCACGGGAGATTCTGAAGTTGTGGAGGTTTCTCTTTCTTACCCTGGGGACCTGGTGCGGGAGAGGGATGACACAGGGCATGTGCCTTGGAACTATACTTGAAACTACACACATACATTTCTGCTGTCTTCTGAACTGAGAGAGGCAGGAAGGGAGGCGAGGCGGTGTTGTGACAGTGGAGAGGAGACAATGAATCTCTTCTTCCCTCTGCCTTCCCTGTCTGTTGATGGATGACTCATCCCACCGCCACTTAGTACTTACTCCTTTCTGCTTGAGTTATTGCTAGCTGTTAACACATCTGTCTGTCTTCCTCCGCTATTAATCTATTCATTCAGTAATGACAATTACTGAAAGTCCCCAAAGAGTCAGCCGGAGGGAGGGGGACCCTGAAAGGGACTAAACCAGTGAGGAAAAACTTGGCCGCAGTCTTGTGGGTATGATAGACAGGTCTGCAGCAACATGGCCTGGTTAGTTTAAGGGAATATTCTGCCTGAGACCCACCAGGTTTCCTGCAGCTCTGCAGCCCTCACTGCCTAGCACAGCTGGGGCTTGCCCAGTGGTGGTTAGGAACCACCAGGGGAAGCTCACAGGTAGTGCTCCCTGGGGTCCTGGTTTGCTGTTTCCCAGATTGTGATAAGATGCTACTTACAAATTCAGGTCCTCTAATCTCCTCCATGCTCTACTGGAGTGCCTGGGTGATGGGTCTGGGCTATAGCCTATGAACCTGGAAATCAAAGGCGCCCCTCCAGCGTCACATGTCTTATCTAGTGACTCTTTGTGCTCTTTTCTCAAGGTAAACTGTATTTCACCACATGGGAAGTGATGAAGCCATAGTGGGAGTTAGCAGGGGGCCTCATCATTCCTAGGAAAGTACTAGGCCTGCATTAGAGAAAGCCTGTTCATCTCTGTCCTTCCAGTGCCACTTTTGGGTGTCAATGAGTGTCTGAGGGACCAAAATGAGCTAAGAATAGATGAGAGAGAGCTCAGCATTTTTCTGAAATGTAAACGAATCTTGCTCCCAACTTTGGAACGCCCCCCAGATTCTCCTATGAGTGTCTGTATTCATTTAGAAACATTCTGAGGAGCTACAGGGAGGTGGTTAAGAGCTCATCTCTGAACCTGGGTGGTTTTTTGTTTTTGCAGTGCTGGGGATTGAACCCAGGGCTTTGAGCATGCTAGACTAGCACTCTACCATGGACTTGGGTTGTTTTTTGTTTTTTGTTTTTTTTTTAAAGAGAGAAGGACAGTGTGTGTGTGTGTGTGTGTGTGTGTGTGTGTCAGAGAGAGAGAGAGAGAGAGAGAGAGAATCAATTTTTATTGAGTTTTGCACATGGCTTTAGTTGCTCTGACACTTAGTTGTGTACATGGGTTGCTGGGGTTTGAACCCGTGTACTTGTGCATGCCGGGCAAGCGCCGTAACCACCGAGCCACTGCTCCAGCCCCTGGACCTGGGTTTTAATCCCTATTTTTCTCCTTGCTAGTTGTGTGACTTTGGACACATCCATTGACTTCTCTGTGACTCAGCTTTCCTACTTGTTCAATGGATGTGTTAATAGTGACGTAGATGTCAGAGGGTTATTGATTCTAAGGATGAAGAGATACATGAAAACTTATTAAGATAGCGGATAGCACAGTGCTACAAAGAAAGGTAAGTACCATGATTTGGATTCCCAGTTTGCTTTTTTCATCTGGCAGTGAGAAAGTGGGGACAGTCTTAGGTGGAGCCTGCACCAGGGAAGGAGAAGGGACTCTTCCAGAAGCAGCCAACCTCCCTGAATAAGAGGCTCAGAGAGGCTGGGTGGGGCTTGTACTCCCTGAAACCAAGTAGGAAAAATGTCCTGTGGACAGCAGAGCTCTGTGCCTAGGCCAGGACTGGGCTTGCCTTGAAACTACTGTGGCTCCTGGTAACTCACTCCTGTGTGTATATCTGCTCTCTTTAGTTTCCCCATAGATCTAAGCTGAAGCCTGTGAGTTTTCTGAAAAGGCTGATGAGCTTGCTTTCCTGGGGAATTAGGAGGGAGGAAATCTGAGACCAAGGCTGGTTTCTAGAGGCCTCCAGAGGAGACTACCTGGGGTAAGTAAATGCTTTTCCTGCCCGATGTCAGGCTCTTTCCTGGAAAAATGAAGGATCTTGACCTAGGGACATCCCTGGAGTGCTTGGAATAAGAAGGAAGTGGGTTTATGTGGCTGGTGCACTAAGATGAGAGGTGACCCAAGGCATGGGGAAGTGTGTGATCCCCCATAATCCCATGCATTCTTTTCCTGAACGGCTTAGGCCATTTCACAGATAAGTAAACTAAGTCACAAAATGCCAATAAATGAAGACCATTCGAAGGAGAATAAGCAGAAGCTATTTACTTCCTGCTTGCTCCAGCAAGGGAATCAGCCACTGTCACTTGCCTTTGGCAGGGACTCAAAGGCAAGTGGGAGTGAGGGAAGGCTCCTTAGTAGAAAGGGGAGTCTTTGATAGGGGCACCATCATGGGAGGGTGTTGGCACAGGGAAGCTGTAGGTTGGTAACTAGACAAAAAACCTGAAAAAAAAAAAAGAGACATCCTATGTGTTTGGTTAGAGGAGCACATGTCTCTTTTTCTGGTTGGTCCTTAGTTGCAGGAGGGGGTCAAAAAGGAAATGGTCAGTTATTGATCAAGTCCTGGCCGTTTGGGGCCAACTGCTACAGGCAGTGTTGTCTGGGTGGACTGGTTGCAGAGGATAGTGGGTTGACTTTCTGGTTTCTGGATCAGAGTTTTATTTTTATATACACTTTGGTCATTGCCCATGTGCATATTCAGTCATTTTGAGAACTTCATGGCCCTGCACCCAGGCAGCCACCTCAGCAATGGCCAGGTGTTGCTGTATGACTGTGCAGGAACACCTTGTGTCACTGTTTGCCTAACCATGGCTCCCCACTGAGGAGCTTTCCCTTCAAGGAACACCCCCAGGAAAGCTCACAGGGCTAGATGGCCCCCAGCTGGAAGCTGACAGCCAGCATTCCTCTGGCAGCTGTTTTCCAGCTGCTGCTTCTGCACAAAGGAGGTTTGTTTAGAGGGGGTAGCGTTGCCCACCCTTGTGGGGAGCTCAGGAGATTTTTTATTTCATCACTTCCCAGCTTTCTGATCCTGAGCAAGCTGACTTACCTGTCTGAGCCTCAGTGCGGAATAGGGGCACTGCAGCTACCTTGTGGTGAAGGAACAACTGAGGGCATGCCTAGGAAGGCCCTGGAAGGGTTGGGGCCCAGGTGGTTTTCTGATTTGCCCAAACCAGACTTCCCAAGCTGCATAAGCTATTGTAGCAAGCTGTTTCTGGCTTTGGGGCACTCTCTTCACCTCCAATTAGCCTGGGCTATTTGCATGTAATTTACATATGTCAGCACTGATAGGCCAGTTCTTGATTTCTAGTTTGTGCTCCAGGAGCTGTATTTCATTCTTTTGAAGACAGGGGGCAACTGCCCATATTGCTCAGTAGTGGAGTACTTGCAAGGCATACTGAAGATTCTGGGTTTCATCCTTAGTGCCACAAAATAAGTAAGTAAGTAAATAAATAAATAAATAAAATTTTAAAATCCATTAAAGACATGGGCATTTTTGATGCATTTTTAATAGCTCTTCTGGGACTTTCCAGCAACTCCCTGTCTGAATATTTTTCTCCCCTGCAAGATGCAAGGCAGCTGGGTGAAGTGACACACACCTGTAATCCCAGCAGCTCAGGAGGCTAAGACAGGAGGATCACAAGTTCAAAGCCAGCCTCAGCAACTTAGTAAGGACCTAAGTTACTTAGCAAGACACTGTCTCAAAAAAAAAAAAAAAAAAAAAACCAAGAGATGTGGCACAGTGATTAAACACCCCTGGGTTCACTCCCAGTACAAAAGAGAGAAAGAGAGAGAGAGGGAGGGAGGGAGGGAGAGAGATGGGAGCCACACATGGCCAGAGGGGCTGGGAGGAGTAGGAATGCAGAACCCTGGGTCCCCCATGTGCACAATGGAGCCTGTAATGGTGTCTCCTCCCTGCTGTGTAGTGAGGAGTCCTTTGGGGCTGTGGATAAAACAGCTATGCAGAGTCTGCCACACACCTAGCATGGAAAAAATGGGGCATTGTTCTGATTTGTCCTGTGTCCACGTTCCTATTTTCCCTCCAGTTCCACATCTAGACTGAAGAAGTGGCGTGATCTCCTTGAGAGTTCCTGAGTGCAATCATGAGCTCGTAGTCCAGCGGGAAGCAGTCACTAAACACAGTCACATCATAAAGAGCGTAAAACAAAATGAGTGCCAGGAAGGAAAATGACTGCTCCCAAGGCGGGGCAAGTGTTAGGGGTCTGGCTTTTACCCCATTTCACTAGCTGCCCCAGAGTCATCTTGTTGCTGTTTGTATAGGTTCCTTAATTTTGATATAAAAAGAAAACTCAGGGTGAGTTAGAACGTGCTTACATAGAGGTTTTTAAGTTTTTTTTCAGAGTCTTTGGTAGCTTTCTAGGGAGAAAAAATAAAAGGAGATACGGATCGGGAAAGAAAACCTGCCGGTCCCACTTCAGTGTAATTAGAGAGACTTTGACATCTTAGTTGCGGTTGCTGTAGCAGTGGTGGACTCTATGATGGCGGCTGCCGGGGCTGCTGCAGCCCTGATGGTGACTGTGCCAACGGCGGATCTTGAATGACTTGTCCAGCTCAGCTGCAAAGGTTTTCACAAAACAAGGAGCTATAGATCAACACCTGTACTCTGGACTATTGATCGTGAACCAACGAGTTGATCTACTGCAAGAACAAATGGACATTTTGATGGACATTGGGTCTATGTGTATTTGTAGTCTGCCTGGGCTGAGCAATCTGACTAAGTCCTGGGGAGGAGTGGCCAGTGTCATCATTATTGTGTGCTTTGTGTGTGGTCTTGTGGTAAAAAGGCTTTCAGCCAGGAAAGGGATCGAGCAAGCTTTTGCTGTCCTCGGAGTTGATGACCATAAGTCAGCAATGATATGGATGGCTCAGGCTCAAGGGGCTGGTAGTCAGTGATGGGTAAATCCTTTCAACCCCCTTATCAACCTAAGACAAGAAGGGTGCCTTACGCTGTGCCTTATTCCAAAGACGGGTAAGAAAGGGGAGGTATGAATGGAAAAACCTAAGACAGACACAGTCACCTGTTTGTATTTCTCCTCTCAAAGAAAATAAAAAAGGAGGAGATGTTGGGGACCGACCTCAACATGAGGCCCAGCTGGCTTGAGAAAAGATTTGATGGTAAACAACTCTGTCCCAGCCGGCTTGTATCTTTCTTAGTGGCGAGATGCCTGACCCCATGACTAAGCCATTAGGCCACTCATTTATTATAATTGGATAAATGTGTTTGCACTGTACCCCTATTGGTTGTTGTAATGGATAAATAAAGAGAGTAGTGACTAGTCAGGTTAGAAGCAGCAGCAGCAGCAGCAGCAGCAGCAGCAGCAGCAGCAGCAGCAGCAGCAGCAGCAGCAGCAGCAGCAGCAGCAGCAGCGGAGAGATCAGCAGCGATAGAAGATGCAGGTAGTAGCCCCGGCCCCAGAAATAGGGATTCTAGTACAGCAGTAGAAACAGGGACTCTAAATGTGAATAGACTTGACTCTAAAAAGGATGTTTTAAAGGCCTTGCCTCTAAAAGAGGGAAGGCAGGAAGCACTTGGAGGCCTTTAGCCACGGTAAAGGGAGAAATAAAGTGCTTGGAGAAATCGGGGCCAGTGGGTCTACTTCAATCCCAGTCAGCCGCCGAATGAGAGCCGTCCGGTTCCTGCTGGCTGGGAGGACTATCTGCAGAGAGGCGGGAACTAAGTGGGCATCTATGGAAATGACCTTTTTGCCCTTCGTCAACTTTTCCTTACTTTGGTTCTTTCCATTATCAAGGGATTTTTGTTGCTGCTGCTGTTTATTTAATTTTTTTGTGGTGCTGTGGATTGACCCCAGGGTTGCTTTATCACTGAGCTACATCCTCAGCCTTTAATTAATTAATTTATTTAACATGAGACTGTCTCCCAAGTTGCAATCATCTTGCTAAGGTTGCTGAGGCTGGCCTTGAGCTTGCAATCCTCCTGCCTCAGCCTCCTATTGCTGGGATTAGCCACTGCATCCAGCACCAACCCTCAAGCATTTCTGAAGCTTCTACTCCAGGTTTCCACAACCAGAGGAGCTGTGAGGGATCTCAGGAAAATACCAGTACAGGCTTTCAGACTCCAGTGTGTTTGGAAGGCAGAGCACATCCCAGGGAAAAACTCATGAACAGCGCAAAGCAATAGATAATGGCAAAAGGGGGAAGAAAAGTGATTTAAAGCATAAGCACATTAAGACATCTGAGGACGGAAAGCAGGAGTGGTGGGTTTTTTTCCTGGCCCAAAGGAATGAGAGGAGTTCGGATAGGCAAAGAGGAGGCAGAGGAGTGGGCAACAAGGGGCAAGGGGATGCACCATATTGGTGGACAACAGAGTAGATCAGTTGCTGAAGCATGTGAGGAATAATAGGAGATAGAGTTGGATGACAGCAAGCCTCTAGGTGCATCTAGGGAGCTCCACTTTGTTCTGAATGCAATGGGGAACCAGCAAAGACTCTAGGGGAAGCGAGGGGGCGGGAAAGTGTTCTGAAGGAGCAAATCCTGCGGTGCACAGAGCATGGGTGGAAGGCATCCTGAGCAGGAGGTAGTCTGCTTGACCCACTGGGGTTCACAGTGAAAACTGCCCAGAACTTAAGTTCGGCTCCATTGTTGTTAAGTAGCAGGTCGTTTGGGAAAAGTACTCAGGAAGATGATATTGTATAATGTCAGATCCCTTCCAAGTGTGATTTCAAACTGATTTCTGCAGAAGACATAGCTTAGGAGTATTGTAACAGGAAGCCAGGATAACATGAGAGTCAGCTTAGGGGCCTGGCCTGGTTACTACAGAAAGTTTGTATGGGTGCACAGTGGGGCTAAAAACTGTTGTTAGTGGCTCCAGAGGAGGGCACAGGCTCTAGGGGAAGAGCTGTGAATGTAGGTGATGGAAGTAACTGGCTGGGGTTTTGTGGTGAGCGATTTCTCAGATCTTTCTTTGCAAAGTGAGGAAGGTAGAGGTAAGGTCAGCCTAGCACCAGACACACAGCAGACACTCAATAAATAGATATTTATTTAGGTAGTGGTTAATCCTTCATAAAGATTAATGTAATTTTTGAAATGTTTTGAATGTCTGATCCCAGAATTTTGCCTTGCCCCAGGTACTCTGCAAGGGCAAGATGCATGACTGGTAATGGGCCTCTTCCAGATTCCCTTTTTAAAAATCCTCCAAGCCAGGGCTGGAGCAGTGGCTCTGCGATTTTGGCTCTTGCTTCCAAGCATGAGCTTGAACCCCAACACCATGTCCACAACAAAGTGTCAGAGCAATGAAAGCCACATAAAAAACTAAACAAAATTAATTCTCTCTTTCTCTCTCTCACTGTCTCTCTCTCTTTAAAAAAATAATCTTCTGAGACATTTCTGAAGGAAAATATCTTCATGATTTGAGAAAGGCCAAGTTTAAGGTAACTTTTTTTCCTAACATGTGCAGTTCATTTCGTAGTTGTAGTGTTCCTAAAGAGTTGCGTGAAATATGGGCTTTTCGCAAATAGAACTCCATTTTCAGCATCTTGGAGGAGTCCATTTTCTTGAAGGACTCTGCAAAGAAACCCATTTACTTATGTATTTACTTACTTATATTGGGGATTGAACCCAGAGTCTCTTTACCACTGAGCCATATCCTCAGCCATTTTTAAGTTTTGAGACAGGGTCTCACTAGATTGCTGGGGCTGGTCTTGAACTCGCAATCCTCCTGTCTCAGTCTCCTGAACTGCTGGGATTATAGGAGTATGCCACAGCAACCGGCTAAGAAACCCTTTTAAATGCTACCTCTCAGATGTTAATTTCCTCGATGGGACAGGGCACCCATCCTAGGAAGGACTGCTTCTCCAGGCACATAACCATGGCTCCACACTCTGACTAGCCTGAGGTTTGCTCTTACAGCTGCCGCAGTCACATTGAAATGGTGCCAGGCCTGCACAGGATGCCCTCCCATTCTTGCATGTTCACGCTGGCGGGCAGCCTTGCTTACATCCGAAGGACCCCCGCACTTGGAGCTTAGCCCCAGGAATTATTTCTCCAGCAACAGCTGTTGCTCATCCATTAGAACATAAAATCCAGGGTCAGGGGCCCCTGGGGCCTCAGCTCGCTCAGTCTTTGGAGAAGGCCCAGTGTCTAGGCGTCTTTACTTGAAAGCTTCGCCTCCAATCCCTGGTGGAGCAGTGTGTTCTGCCATGCATAATTACCCCGAAAGCAAGGCCTGGTGGAAGGGTAGGGTTCTATTCACCCAAGTAATGCCCTGATCTGAGTGCCTGTTAAGTGCCAGGAACTATGGTAAGTCCATGATGTACAGCAACGAACAATCCAGTGTCACTCCTGCCCCAGCAGAGCTCATAGTCTATCAGGGATTATTTCATCTATTGCTGCCATAACAAAATTTCCAGAACTGTAGAGCCCTGGAACAGTGACCATTTAGTTTTTTTTTTTTTTTTTTTTTTTTTTTTTTTTTTTTTTAAGAGAGAGGGACAGTGAGAGAGACAGAGAAAAAGATAAATAACTTCATTTAGTTTTTCACATGGCCTTAGTTGCTCCAACACTCAGTTGTGTACGTGGTGCTGGGGTTTGAACCTGGGCCCTCATGCTTGCCAGGCAAGCGCTGAAACCGCTGAGCCACCACTCCAGCCCCTAGTATTTTTTTTTTTTTTAAATGAGAGAAGGACAGTGAGAGAGAGAGAGAATCAATTTTATTCAGTTTTTCATGTGGCTTTCATTGCTCCGACACTGAGTTGTGTATGTGGGGCTGCGGTTTGAACCTGTGTCCTCAGTCATACCAGGCAGGCGTCGCAACTGCTGAGCCATCACAGCAGCCCCAAGGTCCACACTTCTGATTGGTTGTTAGCTGGGGCCACACTCAGTTCCTAGTATCGGTCTGGTCCTTGCTCCTAAACAATGGTTAGCAATGGCTAACCAAACCTTTTTCCTAGTTGGAATCTTTCTGCCTTCCCCTTCTACTGCCTCTAGCCTGAGAAAAATGCTGCTTTTAGGAGTTCATGTGATTACATTGTGCCCACCTTGGTAATCCAGGATACTCTCCCAATTTTAAGTCCTTAATCTTAATTACATCTGCAAAGTCCCTTTAGCTTTGTAACAAAACCTATTCACAGATCCCAGGAATTTAGGGCATGAGTGTCTATGCTCGGGGAGGGGGTTCAGTCAACCACTGAGATATAGAGAAGCAAATTGATAATTGTCACAATTCTAGTTGACAAATGTTAATAAAGGGGAGGTAAAAAGTTACAATGACAGCTGCAAGACATCACATCCTTTTGCTGGGAGGCTGGCAAGAATCAGATGGCTCCCCAAAGCAGGTTAACATCTAAGCTGAACTGCGAATGAAAAGGTTCACAGCTCCCAGGCAGGACTGTGCCTGCAGGAAACTCGAAGGGCCTGTGCCCTCAGGGCAACGTTTGCCTTGGTGCCTCTGGCTCTGGCCTGGAGTTTTAGCAGGATCTGGTAAGCCAAGATTTTGTGCAGGGCTAGGCAGGAAAGGTGGGTCTACTGGGGTAGTGAGCAGAGTTCCTAGAGTTGTTTCCCACTCCTCACTTGTCACCCACTCTCTGGGACATTGGAGAGTCTAAGAGCTTCTTCTCTCCAGTTGCCTCTAATGCTTCTTATGAAGTGCCCGCTTTCCCTGAATTCTTGTGTTTAAGCCGTGTGTGTGTGTGTGTGTGTGTGTGTGTGTGTGTGTGTGTGTGTGTGTGTTGTGGTGCATGGGATTGAATCCAGGGCCTAGCACATGCAAAGTATGCGTTCTACCACTGAGCTACACCCTCAGACTGCTGATACTGTTTTTTTGTTTGTTTGTTTGCTATTGCAGTACTGGGGATTGAACCCAGGGATGCACTACTAAGAAGCTACACCCCCAACCTGTTTTGTTTTTTTTTTTTGAGAAAAGGTTTCACTAAGTTGCCCATGCTGGTCTTAAACTGACAATCCTCCTGCGTCAACCTTCCAGTAACTAGGATTACGAATATGTGTCAACACATCCAGCCTCTCAACAGACACTTTTAAACTACAAAACGAACATATGAATGAATGAATGAATGAACTAAAGAGTTTTAAAAGTAGTATCAACCTGGTTGGGTGTGGTGGCACACACCTGTAATCCCAATGGCTTGGGAGGCTGAGGCAGGGGGATCATAGGTCAAAGCCAGACTCAGAAATTTAACCAGGCTCTAAGCAACATAGTGAGACCCTGTCTCAAAATTAAAAATAAAAAGGGCTGGGGGCTGGAGCGGTGGCTCAGTGGTTACAGTGCTTGCCCGGCGTGCTCAAGTACACAGGTTCAAACCCCAGCACCCACATACACGACTGTCAGAGCAGCAAAAGCCATGAGAAAAACTCAATAAAAATTGATTCTGTCTCTCCCTCTTTCTCTCTCTCTCTCTCACTCACTCTCACTGTCCTTCTCTTTTTTAAAAAATAAATAAAAAGGGCTGGGGATGTGCCTCAATGGTTAAGCACCCCTGGGTTCAATCCCTGGTACAGGAAAAAAAAAAGTAGTATCAGTCTGTAATTTCAGTTATTCATAAGGCTGAGGCAGGAGAATTGTGAGCTCAAGTCCAGCCTTGGGAATTTAGTGATACCCTGTGTAAAAATGAAAAACAAAAAGGGCATGGGATATAGCCCAGTAGCAAAGTATCCCAGTATAAAGAAATAATAATAATAAAATTATTGAGCACATATGCCTGGTGTGGTGCTAGGGAGATTCATCAGAAAACAAAGTCCAAGGGGCCCCTGAGGTCACCACTCAAACACAAGCTAAATGGACTCCTTCAGCTGAAATCCACACCAGTCATTCAGGAAACTGCCACATGGTGCAAAACCTGTTGCCGCATGCTGCAGAGTCCTTCCTCCCTGAGGGAAGTCGGAAGAACTATCCTGGATGGATCCCCACGTTGATACTATTATCAACTCCTCTAGTTTTTGTGGGGGTACTGGACTTGAACCCAGGGGCACTTTACCACTAAGCTACATCCCCCAGTCCTTTTTATTTTTGAGACAGGGTCTTGCTAAGTTGCTGAAGCTGGCTTTGAATTTACAATCTTCCTTTTTGAGTCTCTGGGATTACAAGCATATCGCTGCATGTGGTTGGACATCTGTAATTTACACCTGAGGAAACTGAGGCAGAGAGAAGTTTATCCAACTTTAGCTAGCTAATGAGTTGCAAAGCCAGCCTTTCAGTAGGGGATTCTGATCAGCAGAAGAGGCCTGAACGAGAGCCATTTTAGGGAATTCACATGCCCACCCCACACCAGACATTTAATTCTCCTTAAACCCTACTGATGACTGATGTTTGTTCCCAAGCAGAAGTGGGGGTTGGAGTGGTGGCTCAGTGGTTACGGTGCTTGCCTGATATGTGGGGGTAGTGGATTGGGTTCGAGCCCCACCACCACATACACAGCATGAAAAACTAAATAAAATTGATTCTCTCTCTCTCTCTCATTGTCCCTCTCTCTTAAAAAAAAAAAAAAAAGATGCACAAGTGGAGGCTCAGGATAGGCAAGTAGCCACCTTGGGGACATCATCAGTGAGTGTCACATCTTACCCAAAGAGCTTTCCTTTTAGAAGAGGGAAGGAGTGTGGGGGTAGAAGAAGACAGCCTCAGAGATAAAGCAGCTTGTGTGGGAGACGAATGACCCAGAAGGGGAGATGCCTGACTGATGGGATGGGCTGGAGGAGGAGTGAAGGAAAGGCCTCACAGGTGGCATTGAAAAGGTTCCTGGGAGACAGCACTTTGGGGGGAGTTGTGATCAGAAGCAGGATTGCAAAGCATCAACCACAGATGCTGATGTGTGTGTCCCTTGTCAGGCAGTGATTCCTTCCTGAGGAAAGGAGAGTAAACTGGGAGGATCTTTGAGAAGGAAAGACTGGAGCCTATTTCCATAAAGGGGAAGGAAGCCTGGCAGTGTGCAGGTAGACAGTGAGGGAGGGAGTGTGTAGGGATGGTATCCAGAGCAAGGCAGGACTCCGCTCAAGGAGGAGGAAGCCACTTCTTCCCTTCCTCCCTCCATATCTTTCTTTCTTGTACCAGGATTGAACCCAGGGGTGTTTAACCACTGAGCCATATTCCAAGCCCATTTTATTTTTTTATTTTGAGACTGGGTCTCACTAAGTTTTTGAGGTTGACTTTGAAATTGCAATCCTCCTACCTCAGCCTCCCAAGCCACTGAGATTATAGTGTGTGCCACTGTGCCCGGCAGGAGCCTCTTTCTAAGAGCAGAAGGAAGGACAGGTGGGTAAATCTATGTAGAAACACTCAGCAGTGGAAGCGTGAGGTGATAGGGTGATTTGTCAAGTGGGGACACCATCTTTTCTTTCCTACCCTCCCATCATGATTGGGCATGTGTGAGCCTCCTAGAGCTGATGTAATGAATGACCAGCAACAGGGGATTAGCTTGGTTCATAGCTCTTGAGGTCAGAAGTCTAAAAGCAAGGAATTGGCAAAGTTGGTTCCTTCTGGAGGCCCTGAGGAAGCATCTGCTCCAGGCCTCTCCTGGCTGGTCTCCTGGTGGTCTCTCACATCCTTTCTTTGGTTTGTAGATAACATCACTCTAGGGACTGCCTCCTCCTTACCTGGTGTTCTCTGCTGTGGGTGTGCCTCTGTGCCTGAATTTTTGTTCTTCTTATAACAACATCAGTCACTGAATTAGGGCCAACCCTAATCCAGTAGGACCTCATTTTTTTTTTAAAGAGAGAGGGAGAGGGGTTGGAGCGGTGGCTCAGTGGTTTTGGCGCTTGCCTGGCAAGCATGAGGACCCGGGTTCAAACCCCAGCACCATGTACACAACTGAGTGTTGGAGCAACTAGGGTCATGTGAAAAACTAAATAAAGTTATTTCTCTCTTTCTCTGTCTCTCACTGTCCCTCTCTCTTAGAAAAAAAAAAAAGAGAGAGGGAGAGTGTGTTAGAGAGAATCATTTTATTTATGTTTTCATCTGGCCTTTGTTCCTCTGACACTTAGTTGTGTATGTGGTGCTGGGGTTCAAACTCAGGTCCTTGCCAGGTGAACCTCTGAGCCACTGCTCCAGCCCCCAGGACCTAATTTTTAAAATGTAAAAATCAATAGTACTTTCATTCACATGCAATGAACAAATTGAAACTAAAATTAAGAAAACAATTTATAATGGTCTCAAAAAGAATAAAAAATGTGATATGTAACAAAAAAAGTGCAAAACTTGTAAAAAAAAAATTATTGAAAGAAATTAGAAAACACCCCTGGGTGAAGTGGCACATATCTGTATTCGCAGGGTTCCCGGGTTCAGTCTGTAGTTCTGGAATAATCTCCAAATTATTCCATAGATTCAATGCAATTCCGATCAGAACTATACCTGAGTTTTCTGTAGAAACTAACAAGTCCCAGCTAAGCATGGTGGCACACGCCTGTAATCTCAGCAACTCTGGAGGCTGAGGCAGGAGGATGGCAAGTTCAAAGCCAGCCTCAACAATTTAGCAAGACTGTCAGCAACTTAGTGAGACCCTGTCTCAAAATAAAATCAATCAATCAGTCTATCAATCTATCTATCTAGGCTGTGGATGTGGCTCAGTGGTTAAGCATCCCTGGGTTCAATCCCTAGAACTGAAAAATAAATAAACAAGAAACTAACAAATTGATTCTAAAATTCACATTGAATTGCAAGAGACCAGAATAGTAGAGGCTATCTTAAAAAAAAAAAAAGCCAAAATCCACAATAAATTTTTTTCTTTTTCTTTTTTTAAAGAGAGAGAGGGACAGTGAAAGAATGAGAGAAAGATAATCAATTTTATTTAGCTTTTCATGTGGCCTTCGTTGCTCTGACACTTTGTTGTGTACTTGGTCCGGGGGTTTGAACCCGCATCCTTGCATATGCCAGACAAGTCGTAACCGCTGAGCTTCCACTTCAGCATGGACTCACCTTCTTCTTCTTTCTTCTTTCTTCTTCTTCTGATATTGAGAGACAGAGACAGAGAAAGGGAGAATCAATTTTATTTAGTTTTTCATGTGGCCTTCATTTCGCTGAGACTTCATTGCGTATGTGGTGCTGGGGTTTGAGCTCATGTACTTGCACATTCCAGGCAAGCACCGTAACTGCTGAGCCACCACTCCAGTCCCACGACTCAGACTTCTTGACTTCAAATTTTTTTACAAAGCAATGGTAACCAAAACTGGTATTGGTGAAAGGGATAGATATATAGAACAATGACATACAATGATATCACTTTAATTTGATTACATTTGCAAAGACCCTATTTCTAGATAAGGAGGTCACATTCATAGGTACGGGGTGTTAGGACTTAAACATATCTTTTGGTGGTGGTGGGGGACCAATTCAACCTAGTATTAGGCACAAAGGAGATTGTATATGGGAACATACCGCAAAGAATATAAAAGTATGCCACAGAAATAGGGCTGAGGATGTAGCTCAGTGGTAGAGTGCTTGCCTAGCATGTGCAAGGGCCTGGGTTTGAGCCCCAACACTGAAAAGGGGAAAGAAACCTACAGAAATAAAGGTCATATCAAGGTCATCAGTTAAAGGAATCCTAAAACTTTATATGGCTAGAAACCAAACTATCTTCTTTAGGGTTCATGTTTTGCATAAACCCCAAGAGTTTGCTAAAAGTAAAGGATTTGCTAAAAATGGTGTTCATTATTGCCCAGCCGCTGGGAGAAGGTGTTCTTAGTAACTGGGCTTCCTTGCTGCTTCTTGGGAAGGCTTCCAGGGAAGAAACACACATTCTCCTCACAGATTTTCTGAGAAACCGTGTCTCCCTCCTGTCCCTTCCTCCTGTCTCAGGAACCAGCTTTTTGGTTCTAGGACTTACAATTTTTTTTTTTTTTTTGAGAGAGGGACAGTGAGAATTGAGAGAGAGAGAGAAAGAGAGAGGAAGAACAGAATCAATTTTATTTAATTTTTCATGTGGCATGTTGCTTCAACACTTCTTTATGTATATGGTGCTGGGGTTTGAACCCACATCCTCCCTTGCGCATGCCAGGCAAGCGCTGTAATCGATGAGCCACTGCTCCAGCCGCTTACAATTGGTTTTAACCATAAATACAATTTGTCTCCAACTTTGCCTCTTCTGCCCTCCCCTGCTTCCACTTTCCTCCCAGTATCTAGATTTCTATTCATCCAGCTAAGAACAGATGTTTTAGACAGTCCCTGGAAAGTGGATGGATACCTTGAGGATAATCTAGGAAGTGTGGTTGCTCTAACGAAAGTGGTGGCCACAAAGAGGAATCATGTCTTAGAGGCAGGAGAGAAAAGGAAGAGCCAGGGAACCTGGGCAGAACTCTGGCACTTCTACTCCTCTAAAACCTTGTTCAGATGTAAGACTCCAGACTATCTGAACAGGGAGGTATCTTTAAAAAGTTCCGCTATATTGGAGTCCATGTTAAGTCACCTTGGCCTAAAAGAATTCAACAGAGTGCTGGGAGTGGTGGGCTGTGCCTGTAATCCCAGTGACTCAGGAAGCTCAGACAGGAGGATTAGAAGTTCAAAGCCAATCTCAGAATTTAGTGAGGACCTAATCAACTTAGCAAGACCCTGTCTCAAAACAAAACAAAACAAAACAAAAGGACTAGGGATGTGGCTCAATGGTTAAGCACCTCTAGCTAGGTTCAATCTCCAGTAACAACAACAACAACAAAAGAATTCAATAAAGCTATGGACCCCTGTCCCAGAAAAAAACACAAGTTTTCACAAAAAAGTTGAGATAATTTATAAAGCTTCATAGCCCCCTTGAATTTATTCAAGTTTAAGATTTCGAACCCATGATCTAATACTCTCCTCATCCCCTTTCTCCTGAGGAGAAAACAGATGAACAAGGGTAATTGATTTGCTTCCACACCGTGCAGCTATTTGGAAGGGAGTGTAAAACTGAAGTGCAAATTCTTTTTTTTTTTTTTTTTGACAATAGGGACTGAACCCCAGGATGCTTTTCCTTTGAACTACATCCCCAGACCTTTTTATTTAGCGAGATAGGGTCTCACTAAGCTGCTTAGGACCTTGCTAAATTGCTGAGGCATGGTCTTGAACTCATGATCCTCCTTCCTCAGACTCTAAAAGAGCTGGGATTACAGGTGTGCACCTCCCTGCCTGGCACCTGAGGTGCAAATTCTAGTACTCCTAATCTCTATATAGAGAGATTGTTTCCATTAAACAAATGTGACTTTTCCCATCAAGAAAGCAGAATACTTAAGAAGACAGTGCTTTTGCAGGGAAGAGAGGAACCGTGGGGATGGTAGAGACAGGTCAGTAGAAAAAGTCATGGCTACCCAATGTTTGTAAAGGAGTTCAGTAGTTACAAGCAGACATTTGAGGTGGCCCTGATGTGGCACTCCACACAAGAGTAGAGGAGTAAGTGGTGTTACTGAGCAATCCTTTGGGATGCCAGCTTTGAAGGACTTTGTCATCCAGTCAGGAGGCTAAGTGGCCTGTGATGGCTGTAAGGGAAAGCAGAAGTTCTTGGTTTTAGAGTCGGACTGTGGATCCTCTGAAGGTCATAAGGGAAGCAAGGTAATTCATCGATTTGCCTCCTCCTCAGACTACCTGCAATCTGGGGGTATATCCAGAGGGAGAACCTCTCTTATCACAAAGATCAGGAACTCCAAAGCCAACCTTGACCACTCTTCCGTTCTCTTGCCAGCATTCAAATCCCTTTACACTCTGGGACCAACTGGGTTCAGATGCAGATGAGACGATACTATTAACGGAGCCTCAGTTGAGGGGCTTTTACTGGGAAATTCTCAGTGTAAGTGGAATGGGGAAAACTCACAGTTTTGGGGAGAAGACTTAAATTAGTGAAGTTCAAGGTTAGGGAATTCCCTTCCATTGTGTCCGAATTTATCTTGGAGACCCCAAACTGGGGACAGGATTTGGACAAGGGTGTCTCCATTAGCTTGGGGCTGGCCGTGTGTCCAGCCTAATTCCGTGTCCCCGGTTGCGCCTGGGCCTCGGGGGACTTGGAGAGCAAGATCTCGCCGCGTCCTCCCCTAGAGGGCCGGCCGGGGGCGGGACCCCTCCCGGGACCCCTCCCCTAGGTCCATCCCTTCGCTGGCAGCCGCCTCCGGAGGCCAGCCTGGGGAGGGGCGGGCCCGCGGCAGCGCGGGGCGCGGGCCCTAGCTGAGCGGGCGGTGGCTGCAGGGACCCGGTGAGCCGGGCCGGGCGCACGGGCCGCGGCGGTCACGGAGCGGGGCCGGAGGCGTAGGGGGCCTGCGACTTTCCCCTAGAGTTGTAGCGTGTTGGGGGCGGCGCAGGCGGGCGCGCACCGAGGCGGAGGGGGAGGGGGCATGCCGGGCTAGAGCCGGCCTCGGGGCGCGCCCCGGCCGCCGTCCCCACCTCCGCCTCCTCCTTCTCCTCCTCCGTCTCCTCCTCCTCTTCCAGTCCCGCCGCCGCTGCAGCCAACATGGCTGCGCTCCGGAGCCCGGGAGGCGGCCGCTGCTGAACCGCCTGCCGCCCCGGGCCCCAGCCCGCCCAGCACCGGCCCATGGACCCCGCCGCCTCGCGGCTCCGGGCGCGCTAAGGCTGCAGCCCCGGCGCTCGCCCGCTCTCCCGCCGGCCTTGGGGAGCCCGGGCGCCGTCCGGCGGGGCGGGGCGGCGCGGCCCGCCACCATGGAGCCCCAGCGCCGGGAGCTGCTCGCTCAGTGTCAGCAGAGCCTGGCTCAGGCCATGACGGAGGTGGAAGCCGTGCTCGGGCTGCTCGAGGCCGCGGGAGCGCTCAGTCCCGGCGAGCGGCGGCAGCTGGACGAGGAGGCGGGAGGCGCCAAGGCGGAGCTGCTGCTCAAGCTGCTCCTGGCCAAGGAGCGGGACCACTTCCAGGACCTGCGTGCGGCGCTGGAGAAGACGCAGCCTCACCTGCTGCCCATTCTCTACCTGAACGGCGTCGTTGGGCCGCCGCAGCCCGCCGAGGGCGCGGGTGAGTGTCAGACCCCCGCCGCGTCCCTCAGACTCGACCTCTACCCTTTCCCTCTGCGGCTTGCCGAGGGGGACCTCGCCAAGGTCTGCGCTACGGCGATTGCTCCGGGTGACACTTTCCCTCCTTTAGCCCATGCCGGGAGGGGACGATGCCTGGAGCCCGAAATCACACTTACGCCTCCAGTCCCGCCAGTCTCTGTGAACAATGCTTCCCCCTCCCCCAGGCCTTCTCCCTCCCAGGTGCCACGGCTACAGGGTCCTCCGGAGGCCACTAGGTCCAGTCGCGGGGTGGGGTTCTGGGGTGCCTCGGAGGGATGTTGGAGGGATGTTGTTCAGTGTCTTTTCTAAGACTCTTCACCGTCCGCTAGTCCTTGGGGAGCCTGTGCTAGCTTTTAACCAGTGGTATAATCAAAAAGGGAACCCTAGCCAGGACCAGTTCAACTGTGTTTTGGTTCCTGCCACCCTCTTTCAGGACTAGTGGCATCTTTTCGCTTTCTGACCCAGCTCCTTTCCTCTCTGCCCCGAGCTCATTCTCTTAGCTCATCCAGACTTGTGGTTGATTATGCACAATGTCTGCCCAGGTTTCTTTGGAAACTGGGCCGGGAAAAGTTGGGGAAGTTGCGTTGCAACATGGGAAAATCCTAGTAGTGGTTGTTGGAGCTCAGTGCCCTCCCCTAGAGCACTGAGCAGCCTGCGAGGAAGGCTAGTGGTGTCCCTTCAGAACCCCGGTGCTCTTATCCTTGGAGGTGACAGATTTTTAACTGTGCCTGTAGGGGGAGGGGTGCTACTGGGAGTTTCTGAGTAGTGGTAGGCTTGTCCTGGCCGGATTGGGGCGAGTGGTGCCAGCCTTTAGACAAGGAAGAAGGCATTGCACCGAGGAAGGAACATAACTGCATTTATTGTGCACCAATTGTTGGGGCAGTTCCCTCTGCTTCATCAAGTGCAATTGTTACCACCTTGTGAGCTAGCTAGCCCTGCTTCCAAGAAAGAAAACTCTTGCTTGGAATGGCTGAAATGGTCAGAAAGTATTGAGTGCCACAAGTTTTGAATTATGATCTATTATTTTGTTTAACACATTCAGAGCCAGAGAACACCAAGTACATCTTTTCTAGGTCTTGTCCTTAAAGCAAACTGACACACACACACACACACACACTAAATGAAGACACATTAAAAAAGAAGTGAATCAAGTGGGCTGAAAAATTGCCTTTAGGACCTTGTAGGGCAAAGGCTGAAGAGACCCATTTATATGGCTGTTAAAAGCCTCACTTATTAAGGGAGTGATTTTATAAGGCGTTCCTGGTAATAGCTCTCATCTACATGGGCCATCTCCACCTCAGTTTTTATAGCTGAAGGAAATTGACAAAGTTACACAACATGCTACGTCGGCCACACAGAGCATATCCATTAGTGCCCCTCTGTCTCCACCTTGTCTTCTGAAATTCTTACATCTCTGTCCCTCAGACCTGCGTTCACCCCTGTTATCATGGTTGTTGCAGAGTTTCTGGGCAAACAGCCCTTTCTTGGGATAGTGCTCTGCAAGATGCTAACAAGGGGTGCTGGTTGTGGCCGCAAGAGTAGGGGTGGAGGGGAGGGGTCTCATTAGGGCAATTCTTTTTTCTTGTTAATTTCTGCTTTCTGTATTCGTGAGGGAAGAAGCTTGTCAAAGATTTATTTCCAGACGGTCTTTCTGAGGGAGGAAGCACAGAAGTTAGAGCAGTGATTAGAATTCTTCATTGGGTTGTGTGTGAATCTGCGCTAGCTTCAGTCTTTGGTCTAGGTAAATTAATGGATGAATTGCTGTTAATTAGGTTCCACCTTTTCTGTGCCTCCTGGAGAGAAGGTGGGGCCTCAGGCAGAGTTTTAGGAGTTAGTCCTGACCTCTAATGTAGGGATAGAATAAGGTTTGGATTTTACCCCCAAGGGAAGTGAGTTCAGATCTGTTTTTCCACAGTTCATACATAGTTCTGTGGCTTCGTAAAATCCTTTGAAAAATAACTTTCAAGGGAAAGTCAAGTTCATTTTATTTACTACATTAGGAAAAAACTAGGATAGCATTTGGTATGGCAAGATGCCACCTGAAGCCTCTTGGGGAGAAGGGTGACATTATGAGTCAACTGTGGAGTGTTGGGGTCTTCATAAGTGATGGATTGCTCAGCAGTGGTGTCCCCCAACTTTTTATTTTTAATTTTTTCTCTTTAAGTCAGGGAGCCCTTCTTATGGGGTGGTGCTCATTCTCTGACTGAAGGGATGGAAGCCTTGGTCTTATCCCCAAGGGGCCATGTAGGCAAGCCTAGCCCTGTGTTCCTGTCTCCTTCCACTCCCCAGTGATTTCTCCTCTGCAGCTCTGAGGGTGAGTCACCCTCATTGTGTGGAGCTCCAGAGAGGAGCGGGCTGGCTTCCCTAGGACCCACAGCATCAAAGGGAAGCTGTTTTGTCACCATCTCTCTACATTGGAAGTGGTGCTTCCATAGTGGATTCCATGACTGAGTAGCGTGGTCCAGAATGCTCATCCCTGATGGGCTCTTGTACACTGTGAGAGTCTGCGGTGCCAGTGGCAAAGGGTGGCTGGCAGTCCACAGCATGGTTCCTGAAACCTGAAGGAACCTGGGGAGGACATGGGCCTAGTGTTCCCAAACAGGTGGCCAATCCGACCCACCCAGCAACTCGTGCTCAGTTAGCTGACATTTCTAACCCACCACGTAGAGGCCTGGGGGTACAGAGGAGACTGAGAAATAGACAGTCCTGGTTTTTTGGGAGGAAAGGGTTCCTGTGGCAGGACTGGTAGTGTGATGCCATTGAGCATTTTGGATCTTAACTTTCTGATTTCATTGATTTCTATGGCAAACTCAATGCAAAGCATGGGGTCTTTGTTACTCTGGTTCTAGGGCCCTATTGGTCCCTGAGGAAGAAGTCCCAGGGTAGGCTTGTGCCAGAGGTGAGGCTAAGCTCCTCGCTCCTGACTTCTTATCTGGGGTGGTTTTTCCTGTTACCTGATCAGGCCTTCCCACTATAATTTCAGGCCTTTTCCTGTCATTGAAGAACTGGAATTCCGAAGAGTTTTCTTGTCCCTAACACATTGAGCATAGGGAAGAATGGAGTACCTTGGCCTGGCAGGTGGGGGTGAGGAGATAATAGCTGTTCTCTTCTGAGTTCTCTTGTGTTTTTTCTCATTGTACCAGAATCTGGTGAATCTAGTTTGGCCACTCACAACTCAGTCTTTTACATTTTCTTTTTAATGCAGTTATAAAAATCAGAGTTTTCTCCCTTGATGATCTCGACTCCCTGCCTCTGGGATGAGTCTTGGTGTCTTCATCTGCAAGATGGGGCTGTGGGTGCTCTGCAGCCTGCCTCAGGAAGGCAGGTGTGTTGGGGGAGGATTGAGGTGCTGGTCCTGTGCTTGGCCCCAGGCCAAGAAGGAGTACGTAGGTAGTAGGTATTGTTCCTGCAACTGCTGCCTTGTTGGGGAGTGGGATACTTAGGAGAGCTCCATTATGAGACAGACCTATTGAGTGATTTGGACACAAAGGAAGGCTTTCTCCTCTTTTTAAAACTACATACTGTGGGGTTGGGGATTTAGCTCAGTGGCAGAGCCCCTGCCTAGCACATGAAAGGCCCCGAGTTTGGCCCCCAGCCCTGAAAAAACCCCCCAAAACTACATACTGCTATGGCATATGCCTGTGATGTGTTCCTTGGGAGGCTGAGGCAGGAAAATCACAGGTTTGAGGCCAATCTGGGCAACTTAGGCCCTGTCTCAAAATAAAAAGTAAAAATGGCTGGGGATAAAGCTCATTGATAAAGTGCTTCATACTGTGCGAGGCCCAGTATGAAGTCTCCAGTATAGTAAAGCAACAGTAACAGAACTATATATGACATACTTTCTGTAAGTACTTTGATCTACTCCTAATGACTCTAACTGCCACCTAACTGTGGAGGCCTCCCCAAATTGTTTTATATTCAGTCCTTTTTTGGGAGGTAGAAATAGCAGTAAGTGGTGGTCACCTGCTGGACTTCTC
>PVKS010031922.1:0-23106 GCA_004027875.1 Aplodontia rufa
TTATACATGAATAGGAGGGCTTCCAGAAGTTCCAAGGAGTGATTAATAGAAATGGTAATGGCATCGTGTTTTCTGGCTCTTTGTTGTAATGATATTATCAAATTGAAGAATGCACATGATTCAAATAGTATGTTTTTGTAGTTTTTCTTAACAGTTTGAGGACACTCCCCTTTTCCCCAGATTTTGATGGGTTTTTGTATGAATGGGTGTTAAATATTGCTGAATACTTTTTCTGCATTGAGGTAGTAAGGTGATTTTTTCTCCTTTTATGTTAATCCAATTTGTTAGATTGATTGTATTTAAACAAATTTGCATTCTTCCAATAAACTTCACTGGAAATGATGCATTCAACTTTTATACATTGATGCATTTGATTTGTTTATACTTCTTTGAAGATTTTTACATCTTCGTGATGGAACATTGGTCTATACTTTTCTTGTAATGAACGTTTTGGCATTGGTGTCAGGACTATGCTAACTTCACAAAACAAGTCAGGCTATGTTTCTTTGTCCTCTTTGTTATAAATTATTTTACTTTTGATAAGATTAATAATTTTCTTCATTAAATTTTTGATAGTTGGAATTCACCAATGAATCCATCCAGGCCTGTATTTTTCTTAAGGAAAAGGTTTTAAATATTAATTCAATTTATTTAAGAGATATAAGGGCTATTTTGACTTATCATTGCTATATGAAGGGGAGTGTGGTGTAAATTACTCTTAGAACTAGTCTGTCGGAGGAATCTTTTGAAGAGCACATTCCTGATGAATTTATGCCTCTTATTCAACACATTCAGCAGTATTCTGCTGTTCTTAGTCTATAATTCAAAAGATATAATAGATCAACAAGATCCTCCATGGCTTTTGCTCTTTCCCCTTCAGGAAAAAAAAAAAAACCAAAATGAATACTTTTTTGACTGATATGTGTCCTCTGTGCACTACTTTCCTTTCAGTTCTCAAAGTAGCATGTTTCCTACTCATGCAGGAAATACTCATATGCTTTTTCCCCTCTTCCAGGAATGCATGAACCTCACCTGACTCCCTTGACCTTGCAAATCCCAGTTCACATTTACAAATCATATGCTATCCCTCCACAGAGAACTTGGAGAGTCCATCACAGTTCTAACTAAACCAAGTGCTTCTATTGTCTACTTTCATACCACCTCAGTGATTTTCTTCCCCAGTTTCTACGACAGTTTATAACTACACATTCATATAATTAATGTTAATCTCCCCCACAAGACTGAAATCTCTGTGAAGGTTAAAATCATGTCTATGGGAGCTGGAGCAATGGCTCGGCGGTTATGCTGCTTGCCTGGCATGCCCAAGTAAACAAGTTCAAACCCTAGCACCATGTATGCAACAAAGTCTTGGAGCAGCAAAAGCCACATGAAAAACTAAATAAAAACTTGTTTCTTTCTCTCTCTCTCTCTTTCACTGTCCCTCTCTCTTTAAAAAAATTGTATCTATGTTGTTTATGATAATAACAAGATAGAGTACAATAACTGGCAAACAAAGCTCAAGAATTCATTAAATGAATTAATAAATGAGTAAATGAATGTAATATGGATTTTGGATAGTCCTTTCCACTTTTATTCCTCTACCATATGTTCCACTGGCAACTACATGAGCTAATTCATTTTAACATTTCAGAAGCGTATAATGAATGACTCTATGCTTTTCTCCCTTAAGCTTATATATTTGTAATGTTCTTACATTAATACAATGGAGGGTATTAACGTGAGAATATTATAGCCCAAATGTGTAGATTTTTTGACCTGTGTTCTCTGTGTTATTCTATATAGCCAAAGACCCACATTGACCACAACATAGCATCACAAGTGGTAAGTTTTTTATTTTGGCCATTTGCCACCTAATTAATCTTAGTTTCTTTATTCATATCTGGAATGGATAAACTTATCTTTCCCTTCAAGTTGTATGCAAAAATGTTTATAAGTCATAAATTATTATAGAAAGGTAGCTGTTAATGGTAATCTTTATCATCATGAAATTAGCAGTGCTTACACTGGAAGTACATATTTTTTCTTCCTTTAAATACTTATTCCAACTGTGTCTACAATAAATTGTAGGAAAAAATTTCTTTGTTTAGAAAAATAGTGAATGAAAATATTTATAAATTTCCTCTAGGATACGTTGGTTTGCATTTATAGTGAGGAAAACAATCAATCTTAAAAGATAAACATGGGCCAGGCTATTTATACTATGATCAATGTGCCATTAACTTCCCCTAGGATACTGTTGTGTCTGTGAGCTATCATCCCACCTCATTGTATTTTTTCACAAAACTCCAATCAGTGTCCTGACAGATCTCCCCTACATCGTCCAGTAAGCCTCCTTTTTTTCTTTGGAAATCAAGCCTCCATAGCTCAGAATGTGACAGAGTTTCCCATCTAGAAGCAGGAGAAAGCCAAGACATGATGTTTCCAAGTCAGTCCTTCCAAGTCTGAAAATGAACTAACTCAAAGCACAGAATCAAGAATAAGTGATTCAGAAACCAAATGTCTGCTTTGACACAATTTGAGAAGGATAATAAAATCATTTAACAATTTTACCGCAAATGGGCAAAATTGACCTTGGAGAAAAGCCATAATAATGACCAGAAATAATTTCAGCTGCCATCAGCAACATTATATATTCATGAAGTTATGTTTATTTGTTCTCTGCATCAAAGATACATACAAATTAACCAAGTACTTAAGTTGTCTTTGCCCTTTTTGACACCAGCATGAGCAGCAACAATACACATTTCACATCTTTTAACTACACAGAAAAGAGCTAGTTTATAAAATATGATGGCGAAACTTGTCTTTCTCCTCCTACTCTCCCCATCATCCACTGAACCCTGCAGATGCTTCTCACAGTTTTCAGTGTATTTGGTATAAACATTTCTTAACCTCAGTTAACTCTAGATGCAAGATCCACTAAAATTTAGAAGAAAAATGAGAAAAAGAAAAAGAAACGACACAACAATCTCTGCACATTTAGCTGGAATGAGACAAATGCCCTGCAACAAAACACATTTTTATGTGTTGAGTTCTCACTTCTAATTAGAAATGTGGAATTTCAAAACAAAGGAACAAAGTGAAGTGACAGTGTCCCCAGAGAACCAGGCAGGCAGGCTTCCAAGAGACTGTGAGAGGACATTTTGTTTATTGAATTCATCCCAGTCTAAGGTCTGCCCTTCAGTTATATAGACTAAGAAATTTAATTGATTGGATCTTGAGAGACGAGTTTACCACATTAACCAAGCTTATACAGAATAATACGTAAAGTTATCAATTCATTTAGTCATCAGTGAAAAATAAAGCAACCATTCAGAATCATGTGACGAGAATATTCTAGGTCATTAAATCAGATCTTCATTGGATACTGAAGCATAATCATAGAGATATGGAGATAAGGGACTTAAAGACAGGAGGTTGGCTAGGTAACTTGCATATCAAATGCCTCTGGACATTTAAGATAACTAACTTTCTATGTCCATATGCCCTGCAAGTAATCATTTGTGAAGTTGGTCACTCTACTATTTGGTCTACACTTTCCTTTCTAAATTTGGGCCACTACTGGAACATTTACCAAAAAAAATTAAGAGTGGTTTTAGTCTACTGTGATTAATCAATAAATGGTTAAACCCTCAGGGATTGAGTGAATTATTAAGAACTAACTTTAAAAAATAATGCTTTGGAAATCTGTACACACACACACACACACACACACATACACATTTTTGCCTTATCAAGAGCTAGTCACAGAACTTACATGTTCAATTAAACAGGACTTTCTTCTATCCTCTTCACCTTATTCAACCCTAGGATTAAGTTTTATTCTACTCTTTGCTATAATTCATATCCCAATACTTGAATACAGAATTAATTTATCTGCTCATGGTTGAAAAGAATGAATAGAATGACAATATTTCTTAAAAGTGAATCATCTATTAAGAAAATGGAAGACTTTAGATAAATCTTAAGAACCTATCAGGGTGAATGGGTGTGGTGGAATGAAAAAGGATGGGAAATAGAAGTAGATGGAGGGCACAGAGGGGAAAGGCTGAGAATCTCAAAGACATCATAAACGAAATCTGTGAAAATAAGATAGCCTTCACATTTGAATACTCAGGAATATTCCAGAGTTGGATTTTAGGGAAAAGTCCCAGGAAATAACCCTTCTTAATCTTCCACCCTACCCATCCACTTCCATTCTCTTCTCCTAAGTCTATCTGAATTCCATGGAAAATTCTGAATTGGGGGATAAGGGAAAGAAAGCAAACAGCAAAAATAAATAGTTAAAAGAAATGGAGAAAGACAAAAAGAAATTTTCCAAGCTTATAAATTGATTTGCTATGTTGGTAAATTCCCTTTGTTTCATAAATATGGAAATAATATCAGACTTTCGTAATATTCAACAGACGCATTCCCCTTTTGAAGGATAAAATTGGCAAACTTATAAAACTTATTTCAAAGAACTATGCTAAGTTAAATAACAGAAGTCAGAAATGGTTACTTTACATTAATTACACAACAAAATATGTGCACATAACTTAAGTTAAAACATTCCAGAACTCTGCTATAAATTCAATAAGAGAAAGGGATTATGAATTTATGATCATATTATGCAAATAATTAAGTTTAAGCTTCCAAACTACTGAAGTGTTAATGTATTCCATTTGTACCATGAGATTTCAGCACAGTTGTTTCTTCATTTTCTATTTCACTTTTACTAATATTTTAAAAATAACATAATCCAAACATCAAATCATATTCAGAGGCAAACCAATAATGATAACCTCTGACTTTTTACATCAGATTCTAAAACAAAGCAGACCCCAGAAGGAGAACTTTGAATGTCTGAATGAACAAAACATGCTGCTGAGAAAACTATACAGCAAAACTCAGCTTCAAATACAATGGGGATATAAGAACATTTCACAATAAGATCAAATTTGCAGCATTCATGAGTAGAAAACCTGCACTACAAAGCACCCTCAAAGATAAACTCCAGATCAAAGAACAAGCAAACAATCCCCAAAACCCATAAACAGAAGAAATTCAATAAAGGTACATGGTATCATTGGACAACCAATGACTTTGAACCACAGCCACATAACTACTCTAGCACTGAATGTGAATAGCTGCAATGCAACAATCTAAAGATGCAGAGGAGATTGGATAAAAAAAATTCCAACAGTATGCTGCTTATAGGAGACCACCATATAGCCAACGTTATCCATAGTTTCAGGGTGAAAGGATGGAAAAAATCTACCAGGCATATGAGCCAAGAAAGCAAGCTGGTATTGCAATACTGATATCCAAAAAAAGTAGTTTTCAAAAAAAATTAATCAGAAAACAAAGAAGAACACTACATTCTAGTAAGGGGAACAATACAACAGGAAAATATAACCATAGTGAATATAAACTTTCTAAACACTAACACTCCCAACTATCTGATTAAAGTACTCCATGACATAAAACAAAGTATGGACCTCAACATGATAATATTGGGAGACTATAATATTCCTCCATCACCAAAAGACAGATTATCAAAGCACACACACACACACACACACACACACACACACAAAAGAAAAACAATAAATAGATCTCCAATCTTCCACAAATCAAATGGACTTAACAGATACCTATAAAATATTTGACCCCTAATTGTAAGAGTTTACCTTATCCTTGTCCAAAATAGATTATATTCTAGTTCACAAAGGAAATCTTAGAAAATATTAAAAAGTAAATATTATTCCATGCGTATTAGCTGACCATGATGCCGTGACCCTAGCAATTAACAGCAAAACTTATAACAGAAAACACACATATTCATGGAGATTGAATAATACCCTATTAAATGAAGAATGGATATGAGAAGACAAGAAAATAGAAAACAAGAATTTCTTGGAAGCAAATAAGAATGAAGACACAACATACTGAAACCTCTGGAACAGCATGAAAGCATTCCTAAGGGGAAAATTTATAGTACTGAATGCCTACATTAAAAACCAGGAGAGATTCAAATAAATAAGCTTATCTTCCTCATCAAATCCCTAGAAAAGAAGAATAATTAATCCCAAAGCCATCAGAAAACAGGAAATAATCAAGACCAGAGCTGAAATCAATGAAATCGAGAACAAGAAGAACAAAAAAAGCAATAAAAAGAATCAAGGAAACAAAGATCTGGTCCTTTAAAACAATACAAGAATTTGACAGACACCTAACCAAGCTGACTAAAAGAAGGAAGGAATTGAAGAAAATCAACAAAATCACCGATTAAATGAGAGCAATCACCACTGAACCCACAGAAATCCAACAGATCATCAGAACTTACGATTAAAAACTATTCTCCTTTAACTCAGATAATCTGGAAGACATGGACACATTTCTAGACATATACAACTTGCCCAAATTATCGAAGATGATACTGAAATCCTAAACAGCCCAATAACCAACACTGAAATCCAGGACCTGATGGATTCCTTGCTGAGTTTTACCACACCTATAAGGAGGAACTAATGACTCTCCTTATTAAGCTATTCCAAGAAATTGAAAAGGAAGGAAGTCTTCCAAACACTTTTTATGAGGCAACCAAAACCCACAAAGATATATCAAGAAAAGAAAACTGTAGACCAATATCCCTGATGAATATCTACACAAAAATCTTTAATAAGGTTTTAGCAAACCACATTGTGAAATGCATCAAGAAGATAATTCATCATGGTTAAGTGGGCTTCAGTCCAAGATGCAAGACTGGTTCAACATATGCAAATTAATATATGTGATTCATCACTTTAAGAGAATTAAGCACAAAAGCCAATCATCTCAATGGATGTAGAAAAGGCCTTCAATAAAAACCCAGCACCCATTTATGCTCAAAACTATGGAGAAGATAAGGATCAAAGGATCTTATCATTGTAAGGGCCATATATGCCAAACCCTCAGCTAGTATAATACTAATCAGAGAAAAGCTGAAAGCATTTCCACTAAATTCAGGACAAGATAATGCTGCCCACTCTCACCACTTTTATTCAAAATAGTCCTCCAGACCATAGCTGGAGCAATCCTGCAAGAGAAGGAAATCAAAAGGATAAGAATAGGAAGGCAGGAAGTCAAACTATCCTTTTTTTGCTAATGGCATATGATTTATATCTGGAAGATCCATTAAACTCCACCAGAAAACATCTTGATATTACAAACAGATTTACCAAAGTGGCAGGCTACAAGACCTACACACATAAATCCATAGCTTTCCCTGACATTAACAATAATGGGGCAGAATAAATCAGGAAATCAGTCCCATTCACAATGTCCTCAAAAAGAATAAAATACTTGGAGATTAATCTAACAAGGGAAGTAAAAGACTTCTACAACCAAAATTATCAAACACTGAAGAAAGAAACTGAAGAAGGCCTGAGAAGATGGAAAGACATTCCATGCTCTTTGTTATGCAGAATTAATATAATTAAAATGACCATTCTACCAAAAGCACTATACAGATTCAACGCAATCCCCATCAAGATTCCAATGTCATTCTTTACTGTTATAGAAAATGAAATTTTCAAATTCATTTGGAACAGCAAGAAAACCAGAATTGCCAAAACATTACTAAGCAAGAAAGACAAAACAGGTGGTTTTGCAACACCAGATTTAAAACTATACCATAGATCTATAGTAACAAAAACGGCATAGTACTGGTATCAAAATAGGAATGAAGACCAATGGAATAAGAATAGTAGACTCTGAGACAAACTCACAAATCTTTAAATACCTGATCTTTGACAATGGGGGGCAATATATTACATGGAGGAACGACAGCATATTCAACAAAGAGTCCTGGACAAACTGGAAAACCACTTGCAGGATGTTGAAATTAGATCCCTATCTGTCACCTTGCACAAAAATCAAATAAAAAGTGGATCAAGGAACTAGGAATTAAACCAGCTACCATACAACTGCTAGAATAAGTTAGGAGTAACACTTCAACATACGGGAGGAGGTAACGATTTTCTCCACAAGACTCCCAAAGTGAAAGAATTCAAGTCAGGAATCAATGGGTGGGATGCCATTAAACTTAAAAGCTTTTGCTCAGATAAGGAATTGGTCAAAACTTTCAAGAGAGAATCTATAGAATTTGAGATAATTATGGCCTGTGAGTTTCCTGACAGAGGACTAATATCCAAAATTTTCAAAGAACTCAAAACACTTAATATCAAAAACAGACAATCAATTAATAAATGTGCCAGAGAGTTAAGCAGAGACTTCTCAAAAGAGGAAACTGAGCAAGCCAGTGAATATATGAGAAAGTGTTCAAAATCACTAGTAATCAGAGATGCAAATCAAAACTACATTAAGATTTCACCTCACTCCATTCACACTGGCAAAGATGAAGAAAATAAACATTAACAGATGCTGGAGGAGTTGCAGGGAGATAGGAACACTAGCACACTGTTGGTGGAACTGCAGACTGGTACTGCTGCTCTGGAAAGCAGTGTGGTGATGCCTGGAAAAATTAGGGTTATATCCACCATACAAACCAGTTATCCCTCTTCTGGGTATTTTCCCAGAGGAGTTTGAATCAGCACATTACAGTGACACAGCAAAATCAATGTTCATAGCAGCTCAATTTACAAAGCTAATTTGTGGAACCAACCCAGATACCCCTCACTAGATGAATGCATACACATACACACACAATGGAGATCTACTCAACTGTTAGAAACAATGATATCGTGGCCTTTGAAGGTAAATGGATGTCAATGGAAGAAATCATGCTGAATGAAATTGGCCAAACCCAGAGAGTAAAGGGTCTAAAATAAAGTTTCCCTCATTTGTTGAGGTTAGAGCAAAACCCAGGTTTGGGTGAATGGTTATCACACTCACGTATTAGACTTAGAGAGGTGTAGCAAAAGATAATCTAGGGGAACCATAGATATGTGGAGGGGTGGTAGAAAGGCAGAGGGAGAGAAAAGGCTGGGAGGATAGGGAAGGACCTAGGGAGACAACCAACAATGTAGCATACTCTTTAACTCCATCCTGAGAAGCCAAATAATAATTTTGCAATCATTAATAATGGAAAATTCACAATCTAAACATTTATTTAGGTTGTAGGGTGAAATACAGAATAAGCAAAAGTCTGGGATGAGAGCAATGTTGCGGCAACTCTGGTTTAGGACCTAATGTATATCATATTGTTATTTTAAATGCATTTATGATTGTAGAATAACTCAATTCCTTAATAAAAAATTTATAAGATTTTTTTAAAAAAAGGACATAATCCTTTCTCACACAATTTAAGAAACCAGATAAGAGCAATGTACTCACAAATAGTGTTCTGACACTATCCAAATTGAGCTGGTGGTGGCTGGAGCAGTGGCTCAGTGGTGATGCACTTGCTTGGCATGTGCAAGGATGCAGTTTCATACCCCAGCACCACACACACAGCAAAGTGTTGGAGCAACGAAGGGCACGTGAAAAGCTAAATAAAATTGATTCTCTCATTCTTCTCTCTCTTGCTGTCCCTCTATCTCTAAAATAAATAAATAAATTGAGCTGTGTCAGGATAAATGTCTGATCTAGCTCTAAGTCTGCATACAAAACTTGACTGATCTTTTACTGGTTCAATAGGGTTTTTCCTATTGAACTTCCCAACAGGTATAACTCATAATAATGAAAGTCAGATCAGAGCTTAACTTCCAGACCCCGTGCAAGAAGGCAATGATTGCTGTTGAGCTTAGCATATTCAACTCACAAGAAAAAGGGTTAATGCCATTCCAGTAATGAAGATTCCTACATGGAATAGTAGAAACTATGCTTATGAATCCAACATTTATAAGCAACTTGATATGTTTCTCAGATTAGTTCAAATGCATATTTACACACACACACACACACACACACACATACACACACACACACACACACACATATATATATATACACTGACTGGGCCTAACTCCTGAATTGACTCTTAGCCATGGATCACTGGGAAAATTATTAAACTCACTAAGTCTCTGTCTCTTTTTTTTTTCTTTTCTTTTTAGAGAGAGATGGACAATGAAAGAGAAAGAGAGAGAGAGTCAATTTTATTTAGTTTTTCATGTGGCCTTTGTTGCTACACACTTGATTTTCTATGTGGTGCTGGGGTCCAAACCCATGGCCCTGCACAAGCCAGGCAAGCCTTGAAACTGCTGAGCCACTGTACCAGCAGTAGTCTCATTTGTAAGGTGGTGAGGACACCAGTACTTAAGTCAGAGGGTTGTTACATGGATTAAACAACGTATTTCATAAAAAAGTGGCACAAAGTAAATAGTGCATAAATGTATTTTAGGGGCTATAAAGGACTTTACTTAGAGATTTTTAATGATAATCAATAGAAGTGAAATGCTATTTTTTTCCAAGAAAGACAATGTTGTTATAGAAAATTTATACATCTAAAAATAATGAACATGCATTCTCAAGTTTCAGATCATACTCTTGAACAAAACCCAAGGCCACAGTACTTGAAGTAAGTTCTGGAGACTACCTTCATCTCTTCCCCAAAGACAGTTGCTAAAGGATTTCCTTCTTTCATCCAGAGGATGGCAATTTCCAAAAACATGAGAGACATGATGGGTGAACACCTAGGTTTTCCTAATTTGTCTTGAATCACATAAATCCACACAGAATCCATGTGGTAGGTAGGAGAAATATAAGAAGACTTCCCATTTTGTCTATCTATGCATAAGTGTTTTAACAAAAGTCTGTCCTGCCACACTACCTTGGGGCTAAACTGTGGTCTCTTCTTCACGGCCATTCAGCTAGCCTTCAAGAAAGGGATACCAAGACTGCACAGTTAGAAATGTGAGTGTAGAGACGCAGTGACAAACTGCATAGAAAAATCAAGAACCATCTCCATGAAGAAGCAAAAGTGAATTATCTGTTCAGAAAGTGTAAGTGTACCATCACTTACTAGGGAACATGTTGCTACAATTCATTGAAAGGTATTGATTAATGGTATTTTAGCTGTGAGGTGTGGAGGTCAAGACCAAGTTTTGGCTAACAGCTTTCATGAGAATCACACATACTACTTGACCTTTAACACTCAGTAAGTCTCAATTCACTCACTTGCAAAATAGATAATGATGTTTCCATCTTAGGATTATTATCACAATTAACTGTGATAATGGGTTCAAAATACAACACAGAGATTGGCACTTAGCATGCCATCAAAATGGCATATCTATTATTATTGTTATTGCTTTGTTATTTGCTATTTAAAATGTCTATACTTTTACTAGGCTTTTCATATTCCTCAGTGCTAAAAATTACCATACTGCTAGATTTTTTAATAAAAAAGCAATAGCCTGAAAACAAAATTATAAACATAGGAGAAATCAGTGAATAAGTTAATTTCAAGAGTCTATTTAGCAGATTTATGCCCTTATGGAATTTAAAAGATGTGTGTATAAAATGTGGCAAATGGCCAAACATGATGGCAGATGCCTGTAATCTCAGCAGCTCACAAGGCTGAGGCAGGAGGATTGCAGCCTCAGCAATCCGCCAAGGCTCCAAGCAACTTAGTGAGACACCGTCTCAAAATTTTAAAAATATATAAAAGGTCAAGGGATGTTGCTCAGTATGGAAAAGCACTCCCAGTTTCAATCCCCAGTACCAAAAATAAAATAAAATGTGATAAATGGAATCACGAATCCATATATTTTATAAGCCAGAGAGAAGCACAAGATCTACCTGTATACACTTAAATTTGAGATAAGTATAATAATGCCAAGAAAATGGTTATTTACAAATCACCAGATGATTAGTCATTAGCACTAGCAGCAAGTACCTTCTAGTCTTTCCACTAAGACCAACAGCTTTCGATACAATCTCCTGGCCTTTATTTTCAGCTACAGTAGAGTTTCTTTATAGGGAGAGTAGACTAATGAAACAATTTTGGAGTATCCTTGAATACCAACAAAGACTTAGGACAGTGACACTTTTATGTAAGATTTTTGGGATGTTTTAGATGATGTCATTTCCCAATTTTATTGCAAGACAGTATTTCTGGCTTTATTCCCACGACTCGTAACAATGAAAGAAAGTCAAGCACAGAAGGTAGTGTTTACCTGAATAATTGGAACAGATTCTTATGAGCTGTTTTATTTACTCTTTGGATAAATATATTTATTATTCAGGCAGATTACTTTTATGCAATACATATTTATATACATTTTAAAAGCATATGATTTCATAAACCCTGTATAAAGTACATTATACACTGACAATAATTACCATAAACTGAAGCATATTATGAAAAAGTCTATGAAACTTCAGAGAATTCTTAGCCTTTTCAATTTTACTACTGATATAACCATCGTGGGATTTACAGAATGCCATTGCCAAACCATTTCAAAAAACAATGATTTTCCTATACATATAGATTTCTAGTCAAACATAGCTCTTAATAGTAAAATCCAAAATTGGGATTGATTTATATACCAATAATTGCAACATATTTCCAGGCTGTATTTCAGTACACTCAATATTACTATATGTGAAAAGCACCTTATTTTCTTTTACTGTGTGCCGGGAATCATGTTAAGTAAGCATGTTGCTTTAGATTAGGGGGTTTTAAATTACAGCATTCTTAACATGTGGGGCCAAAAAATTCCTTATTGTGGGGCTTTCCTGAGCATTGTAGCATTTTTTTTTTAAAGAGAGAGGGACAGTGAGAGAGACAGAAAGAGAGAAACAACTTTATTTAGTTTTTCACATGGCCTTAGTTGCTCCAACACTTAGTTGTGTATGTGGTGCTGGGGTTTGAACCCGGGTCCTCATGCTTGCCAGGCAAGCGCCGAAACTGCTGAGCCACCGCTCCAGCCCCTGTACCATTTTTTTAAAACATCCCTATCTCCTACTTTCCCCCTTTGAGAACCTCTGCTTTTGCTCACTGAATTCTGTCAATAATCCCATGAGGCATTGTATGACCGTGTTAAAGAGAAGTTGAAGAGTTTAGTAATTTTCCCAATGTCACACAAATAGAAAGTGGAAATCAAATCAACAGAAGATCCAGTGTCACTGAATGACACTACCCAGGTGAATATAACAAGTTCTATGTAATCATAGAATTTTTTTAAGTGCCCCACTAAAATGGAGAGGTGTGCTCCTTTGCAAAAGCACAGCCACCATTTCCTTGAAAAGTCTTCACTCTCGTAGACCACATAGCTCTCATTTTGAGCTGTCACATGAAAACTTCAGTGGCTTAACACTGGTTCTCATTACCTTGTCATTGTAAAGTGGCATGCATGGACTCTGCTCCATTGTTCCAGGATGCAGGTCAAAGATGAGGACCTGCTGGGGACATGCCAGGTTCTGACAGAGTGATGGCACAGAAGGGACCTAGATCCCTTTCATTTCAGTTACATGGTTGAAGCAAGTCAGGTAGCCAGTGTTAAGTCAGTGGATTGAGAAATAGAACCCTCCTTCAGGGAGGAGCCAAGCAGACACACACCAGATAAAGGGCATCTTATTAGGAAAATGCAATCAATATTCTTGAAAAGTACTCAACATTCATACAGTTTAGACTGAAAAGGAATATCACATAGAAAGACTATTTTTTATTCAAAATGCCCATATATGAAAGCTTTTGGGGCTTCTGCTTTAGAAAATAATACTAATGTGGCAGTCAAGTACCAGAAATGGAAAAACCGCACAAGTCAATATTTCAGAGCCTCATGACAGGGGCGTACATCAGCAGCACAAGACAAATGGAGACCGAACCCTGATTCCTTCCCAGAAACCTTTCTTTTAGAGACAGAACAAGTTCTATTCCTTGTCTTCAATATGCACTCTAAAAACTATTCAATTTCTACTTGATTTCTAGGCTACTCTGAGGAGGAAATAGATAAACTGCTATGAATAGAAGAAGTGGTTGTGCTCGGTATTTGCCAAGAAGACATTTCATCCATCACAGGGGGCCATGAGGGCATCCATCAGAGGCTATTCACTTTAACACTTTCACCACACAAACCTTTCAGATCCCATCCCACACTCTCCCACACACAAATATACCAAATGTACCCCACTAACCGTCAAGAAAGTTTTGATTAAAAATCATAGAAGGCACTTGAAAACAAGAAGTTATTTTTAAATGTTCTTACATATCAGTCATACAGTGGAATTGTATATCAAGTATATTTAACTTATAGAATTAATGTATACTTGAGAGGAAAAGACAGAAGGATAGAGAAAGAGAAAGAAAAAGGATAGGAAAAAGGAAAGGGGTACATGATAGTTTGAAGATAGTGACAAATCTTTGACATACTTCACACTGAGATGTGAGGCTAGTTTGCTTCCTCTTGAGTTTGAACTGGAATTAGGGGTTTTCTTGATTAACAGAACGTGACAAAAAGGACATTCTAGGCCTTTGAGGTATTTTTACATCTGGGTTTTATTTTTTTCAACACTTAGTTGTATATGTGGTGTTGTGGATCAAACCTGCATCCTCATGCATGCCAGGCAAGTGCTCTACCACTGAGCCATCACTCCAGCTCAGTCAACTATATTTTTAGAAACCCTACACCTTCAGCCTAGGTCTTTTGAAATGTTCAGTATTATAGATAGAACTGAGCCTCCCCAAAATGTTGAATTCTTAAATTCTACCCTACCTGTGAATGTTATATTATTTAGAAATAGGGTCTTTGCAATTCTAATAAAGTTAACATGACATTATTCTGGATTAGAAAAGCATCATAAGGGCTGGAGCAGTGGCTCGGTGGTTATAGTACTTGCCTGGCATGCATGAGGACATGGGTTCAAATTCCAGCATGCCATGTACCCAATGAAGTACTGGAACAATGAAAGCCACATGAAAAACTAAATAAAATTGATTTTCTCTCTCTCTCTCTCTCTCTCTTAAAAGGAAAGCACAGTAAATTTAATAACTGACTATCTTTGTAAGGAGAGAGAGATTTGGAGACCCAAAGACACATTCAGAGGGAAGCTGGCCATACAAAGACCAAAGCAGTAACTGCAGTTATGCCATCACAAGCCAAGGAATCCCAGACTGCCAGGATCCACCAGCGTGAGTAAGAGACTGAGAAAGATCCTTCCCTACAGTCTTCAGGAGGACCCTGGCCCTGCCATCAAATTGATTTCAGACCTCCAGCCTCCAAAACTGTGAGAAAATTAATGCCTGTTATTTTGAGCTACTCTGGTTTCAGAAATTTGTAATATTGACTCAAAGAAACAAAGGCACTTGATCTGAAGATGCTCTTACATTCCATAATGAATTACAAACAAATCACACAACTGAACGCACTGTCCACAGTGAAAGCTACTCAGCATCCACTGCCAGGCATCTGCTTGGCCCTGGGGTTAGGCTCAGAGAAGTCATCTTGGAAGCTGACCCTCTAGATTTGAGGTGATATCCATGGCCAACTGCTTCAAGAATATCTGATCTACAAAATTGTGAGTAAAACAAAATTATTTAATCTACCAAATCTTGGGGTAATTTTCCCTATGGCCATAAATAAATGATATAGAAACTGATTCTTGGAAGCATTTATTTTCCATGAAGAAAACCTGAAATATATAGCGTTAACCTTGGGACCAAGCAGCAGGCAGAAACTGGAAGGAGTTCAAGGAATCCATTAATGAAGGATAGCAATACAATGAGGGAAATATTATTGGAAACCAAAAGAAAAAAATAGTCTTGATTGTGTAGTGGCAAAACATTTGGCAACATGGTCCCTGTGACGGCAAGGAAAATAAAGTTTGTCTCATGAACTTTTGGCTGTGATGGGGAGATTTCCAAAGATAGTGTAGAAGTATCAGCTGGCCAACCAAAAACTTTTTCAAATTTCTGAACAGGAAAGTACTGAACAAAATAAATGATATTCTAAGTCATCTAGTTGGGGGATATAGAAATGGTTTAAGAGAAGGTATGGGATAGGGAAAGAAGAATCTGAGAGTAAAAGGATGAACACAGATTTTTGACACTTTTCAACTGAAAAATAAAATCTAATATCACTACCCTGAATCTGGACTAGTTTTATTGAACAGTTTATTCTAGAGAAGTGAATATCCAGAACAGAGGAAAAGAGAGAAAAGATAGAAGACCAGTTTATATAGTGAAAGTTCCAGGGTGAAAATAAATCTTCCTCTTAACCTCTGGGCTGTTCATCTGTTGAATATTATGCAAATATTTAAAGATTATATGCACAAGCACAACATGGTCACTAACACTAGTCAACTTTTCTCCATGATGTCTGAACAAAGAAATAGCTATTTCATTCCAGATGAAAATTTAACTGTTATATTTATTGAGAACTGCCCTTTTTGTTTCTCACACACTCTCTCCCTAAGGTATATTCAAGTATAACCCTCTTGTCTTAGGCACTGACTTCCCAACTTCAACTTCCCCTAAAATGTGACTTCCTTCCGTCTTTTCAAATAAGAAAGATTCACACAGAGAAGAACATATATGTTGTAAGTGTTTGAGTGACAGTTAAATGATAAAGATACAATCTAATACACGTGAAATTCTTTATAGATAGATCTTGTTCCAAAAATATTTAAAGTGGATCATAACACTCATTCAGCACTTGATAAAAATATGCAAACTCCAGAATTATAAAATAATCTAAAGTAGAATAATTGTAACAAATTATGAAGAAATAGTTAAATTCCTGCTGCATAGCTATTAAGTTAGATTTGATTCTGAATTTCCAGATGGCTAAAGAGAGAGGAGAAATACCTATTGTTTTTTTCATTGGCTGTAAGCAGAAAATATTTCAATTACAAAAGAAAAATAAAGTTGTTCATGCTATAGAATTCTGAACCTAATATTCTTTGGGAAATTTCCAGTATGGACAACATGATCTCAAGATCATTCTAGTTAGTACCTTGCACAGAATCATATTTCTTCAGACTTTTCTCAGTGACAATCTAATTCAAAATCTGAACTCAGTCCTAGCAATATGCAAGACTAAAAACACATGCCCAAAGACACAATTCTATGGTTTTGTCCTCTACTAGACTATGAGCTCTCCAAGCACAATTTTTGTTTTCTTTCTCATAATTCTCTACATAATATAATATATATTTAGCACTTTTGGTACATAGTATCATTCAGCTATTACATTGTTGTTTTTGGAGAATACAGCTAGGTAAAAGTACTGATTATATAAATAAAGCAAATTCATTTCCTTTCCAAGTTGTTGGACTATCTCATCTTTAGACACAGAATGACAATGTGATTTGTTAGGTTCTGCTATAAATGGATAATAATATATCAATATGAGTGTGTGCCTATGGAATTCTGGAAAACAAAAAGTTAATGTTAGGATGGGAGTCACCTAAATGTATTTCTCTTTCCTTTTTCACAATGCACTGCAGTGTGAAATGTTTATAGCCTGTAGCTGATACAGAACTAAAGCAGAGCTTCACTTGCTAGAATATTGAAGAACAAGTTGTTCACGCCGGATAAACATTAAAATATCCCAAAAGATTTGAAAAAAAGATCCAAGACCAGCAGCATCCTTATAAAATAGGCATTATCAGTAACAACTACACTATTAAAGCTGAGTTGTGGGGTGGGATGAGGAAATTGTATCACAGGTTTGGTGAAGGTTTGCAAGGAGAGCTTCACCGGGATGTTTAATGCTTAGGCAGCTGACTTTTATTACTATCTCAAGGGCCAGATCTAACTAAAACTCCCCAGTCTTCACTCCACATTCTGCTAAAATGGAGTGGAACATCGAGGCAAAGAGATTTTAATGTCTTTACTAATGTCTTTTTTTTAAAAACCCTCTAGAGCAGCTGGGTAAATAGCCACTTACCTCCACAGCAAGGAGTATTTTGTCTGTTAAGGTGGACGAGGGGTGTGTTGATTCCCGATGTCTCATAGCTTTACGAACATTCTGAGTTCCAGCGAGAGTCATTCTACTGGAAGAAAAAAAAATGTTTAGTGGTTGATATTGTGGAAAACTGAGTATCCCCATCAAAACTAGTACTTTCGTGAGTGTACACTCAAATCAGTGGACAAAAGTAAATAAAAACTAAAGGTCAAAGACTAAGTACTTTCCTATGGGTGCTTAGGATCTAGTCAAGGTGAGATAGTAATAATAGAAAGTTTTATTTAGGAGTGTCTTAAGAGATCACCTGGTTCAATGACTTTGAAATTTACTTCCAATAGTCATAGAAGAGTTACCGAAGCATGCTATTATGGGGGGAGGAAGGGAAACTAGCTCAGCAGAAAAGCCTCTAGCACCCACTCCAGCTTTAAACAGAGTGACTCTATTTCAATTTGTCTCACACTGTGGATTTCTTTACATCTCCTTTTGTAGTGGATCCACTGACAATAAAATTTTAAGGTCTTTAAAAAAACCAGATATTTGTGATGGATATATATTCCATTGCTTTCCCAGCATCTTTTCTCCTGTTTGGGTTCCTGTTTTGCATAAAAGTACCAGAGTTCCTTCATTGTGATTTAAGAAGAGGCCCTATCTTTGGTTACAGTAGTAAATTTAGCTGGTCAATTACTTTATTTCACTCAAGCACTCATTCTGGTCACTGGCATTTCTAAAAACTGGAATAAATATCTAAATATTTTGTCTCATTTCAAATTCACTAGGTAATCACAAAATCTAATATGTTCTGGTGTGCTCCTTTCTTTGTGTTGGTGAATTCAAATTTTCATACATGCCAACTTGCATATTTGATTACATTCCAATGGTGTCTGGCCAACCCAGGACTGTGGTTCAGGCACCCTGTGAAAAAGGAAACCTGCCTAAACCATGAGCTCCATGAACACTTTAACATTTTAGAGTAAGATTTATTCACCTTGAATCACTGAATCCTTTCCCCTGTCCCTCAAAGGAACAGAAATACAACAGCAATAAGAACACTAAATTTGTACATCTTCATACAAATAATTTGAATGATTCTCCTCTTTACAGTTTCATTTCTTAGATAAGAAATTTTTATAAATTTATATATGAATTGTCTTTAATTAGCTGCCTGACCTTGGACAAGAAAGTTTATCTGAGTATCTTCTAGTGATTTTGGCAAATTTCTGAAACTATGGACTTAAAGTACATCATGAACTAGCAGGCCTGACATGAGGGGAAGCCCTGCCTTCCACACTTTGGTGTGGCAAAAGAAGCAGCTGGGTACATACAATTTAAACAGGGCATTTCAGTGCAGATATTCATTACAGAAAAAAATCTTCTTTTTAAATATTTTTGTCTATATTCTTTCAAAAACACTGTGGAAATATTCAAGGTAGACTAACAGTCTATTGAAAAAGCACTTTTTTAAAGTGATAGAGTATTAGAAGCAAAATCTGAGAACTAAAAATTCTTTACAATCTAATACCTTTTTTAGAGTTATAATGGGAAGGGGAAGGGAGGGATAAGGGAGGGTAGTTGGGGGGGGCACTCCTGGGGATAATTGCAATATCCAGAATGTATACATATTTTATACACATTTTATATTATTTTGTTAAAATCTTGTAAGGTTGCTCAAAATAAAAAAAATTAATAAAAAAAAACATTCTATCTCTATAAAAATATATATTGATCTGAAAAAGGTTTTTTTCCTGCTAACTCAGGGGCCATTCTGACTCTACACTTGATGCCAAATTTCCATAAATTTGAGAAAGGCAATAAAGGTATGTTAGGATACCAACTTTTGGATGCAAACGTGATTCTCATAGTTAGTTCTTAAAGTAAATAAATGGAATATGATATTGACTTTTTCGACAAATTTGACACTGTTTTCATAATTTCACATAAAATGGAAACATAGTGTGATGTAAAACAGTTTGAACTTTGGAAACAGAATTGGCCTTAAATTAGATTTCAACTGGAAATTTACTGGAGAAGAACTTGGGAAAGTTACTAAAATACCCTGAAGCCCAGTGTATATTTCCATATACCATAGAATAGGGATAATATTGACTGATGGAAATGTTTGAGGATTAAAATGCCAGGTAGCATGTAAAAAAATCACTAAAAGACAGTTTCTCATTGCTACTCTATAAAGTAGATCTTTCTCAAATGCTCTAGATACAACCAAATGTCTTAGCGTGGACTGGCTTGGCACATGACACGTACAGATGCAGCCGTTATTGGCCCCCACACTGTTTCCATGGCTTAGCATGATGAACGGCATCCTCGTGAGGTGATACAGAGTTCTTCCTACGCACTAGGCCCTGTGTAAGGCACATTCACACTTGCTATTCTCTGTAGTCCTTACAACATCCTAGAGCTATTAACGCTGTCACACTCACATGTGCCAGAGCACCTAGCAATAACCTTTTATCACCCTTTGGGTGTCTTCTCTAACCACATTTCCTACTATTCTATCCAACCTTATTTTTGTTTTTAAGAGAGTGGCAGAGAGTAAAAGAAAGAGAAAGAGAATATCAACTTTATTTTTTCATCTGGCCTTTGTTTCTCCAACACTTAGTTGTGCATGTGGTGCTGGGGTTTGAACCCGGGTCTTGTGCATGCAAGTCAAGCACTCCAACTGCTGAGCCCCCTATACAAGTTTCTTTTGTGACACCTCAATCCTTTTTGTATTTTCCAAAAATGATTGCAAGTCCTAAAAACATCAGCTGTTAATAAATGAGGGAATTAAATATGTCAAGTAAGCCATATAGGTAGCTCTGCCATATAAGGAACTAACTACATGGTAGACAAAATTATTTGGGACATCTTTCTAACCATTCTGAGAAAATCTTTTCTCCTTTACCCCAGGTTTCAAATGTCTGATTAGACAGTTCCTTTTCTCAGCCATCTCAATCTTTTTTGTTCCTATGTCAACTGGCAATAGCTGTTCTCACTCAATTTCATTGCTGATGTGTTTCCCTCTTTCTTACTGTTTTTTACCCATTTCGTTTTCTGAGTTCAGATCACTTTCCTCTCTTTAAGCAGATTTATATGGAATTCTTTCTCTATCCCAAATTCTTGTTATCTTTTTTTAAGCCAACTATTTTTGCATATTACCTTCTGAATAATACTATATTTCAACTTTAGTATCAGAACTTATCTTACAAGAAAAGGTGAAGCAAAGGAAGATAATGTTCATGGTATATGGAAACATTTGGAAGAACAGAAGAGGAACAGTGGAAAAGGGAGAGACTTTGGGAACTAAGATAAAGAATTATCTTATCCTGGTTTTTGTCCATTTCCTCTGAAGGACCAATAAATTCCCAAGGGCAATTGGTCATAGACTTTCAGCAAGAGACAACTGAATATCTTCAGCTAAAATAAGGAGAGGAGAAGTTTCTTGATAAAAGCTATATTGAATGTCCTCTTTAAACAGTCTCAACTATCATAATGAAAGCTTTTATAAAAATTCTAAAATTACGAAAGAAATGTAGAAACACCTCTTTCTTATTAGAGATGGCAGTCTATTTCTTCAGAATCTGAGGATTGAAGGGTTAAACACAAAACTAAACCAAGCAAATTATCATTCTTGGTACAAGGTTTTTGATACAATCCTTTCAGAAAAAATAATATTTACTTTGCCTGTTATTTATTATTAATCAGAGATCACATTAAATTTGTAGGAGCCAGTAAACTGTAATGTCAATTGATGGAATGAAGAGGGATTTCTTATACTTTTTCTTTCTACTCACTGGAAATAATTATTTAAATAAATTCAATGCAATTTTAAGAAACATTGTTACTAATTATTATTTCAATTTTCCAGAATTTCCTCTGGTGAAGGGCGATCTTAGAATCACAGTTAAGTAAGGATATGATAGGTTAAACCATAAAACAACTAGCCCCCAAATTGTAGTGGATTCCAAGAACAACAATTTATTGCTTGTGACACATGTTTACCCTGGATCTACTGTTGGTATTGCTTTGAGTCGAGCTAAAGAGTAAATAACCACCATATTGAATATTTTATGATTCCATTACTGAGGAGAAGAATGCTGTTCACAGTGTTGTCTGAGCAATTTAGTGTTTCAGTTTCTTTTTAAAAGAACATCATTCATTCATTTACTTACTAATTTGTAGCTATGTATTGAGCACCTAAATATATAGAGGTGTTTTTAGGGGTCCTAGAACACATCACAGAAAAAATACAATACAAAAAAATTACATCAGACAAAGTTAAACAAATAAAGACAACTTTGTTCAGTGCTACTGAAATAGGTTTGAAAGCCCTGAATTCAGTTTTGACTCAATTCTGCTGATTCAAAGGACAGGAAAAAATTTAAGAGTTATGGCAGGAGATCATAAGTTCTCTCCATTAACTAACTTGTATTACCCAAAGGAAATTGTAATTTTACAACTAAGTGCAAGTATCCTGCCCATTGAAGCTTGGCTATTGAACATTCCTGAGACACTGTGAAATAGGAATTCTATATTATTTGACAATTTCATTTCAGAGAGAAGGCTCCAAGGTCCTTAAGAAAGAGAGTACTGAGCTGGAGCAGTTGCTCAGCAGTTATGTCACTTGCATGGCATGCATAAGGATGCAGGTTCAAACCCCAGCACCACATGCACAACAAAGTATTGCAACAAAAGCCACATGAAAAACCAAATTTAAAAAAAAATGATTCTCTCTCTCTCTAAAAAAAAGAAAGAAAGAAAGTCCTGGGTTGTAACACTAGCAAGAGATTTTTAATAACATATACATCTCAAAAGGGCAACAAAATAATTTAAAATTACCATTTTCCCAAAGCCAATGCTCTGGGAAAAAGTATGGGAGGTATCTCTGTGTTCAGACCATTAAGATATCATAAAGTGGGGCTGGAGAGGTGGCTCAGTGGTAGAGTGCTCACCTGGAACACACAAGAACCCAGGTTCAAACCCAAGCACTGCATACAAAACTAAGTGTGGTTATATGGGTGTGTGTGTGTGTGTGTGTGTGTGTGTGTATGTGTGTATGTATATGTATGTACATACATACCCAGACATTTATATCTGTTACAGGGGGGAAATATAGAAGACTCAAGAGATTGGAGTGTAGGTGATGTGAGGGTTACTCTGATTAGGATCATGGGCATATCAAATTGTTACTACATATGTATTTATGATTTACAAAAGCTCAACTCCTTAATAAAATAAAAAAATCTAAAACTAAATG
>PVKS010031923.1:0-23017 GCA_004027875.1 Aplodontia rufa
TCCTTAAGTATTTTTTCCATATATTTGGGGGGGGGTTGTAATTGGGGGCATAAATGTTAATTATCATTATATCTTCTTGGTGAACTGTCCCTTTTAGTATGATAAAGTGGCCCTCTTTGTCCTTTCTGACTAGTTTTAGTTGGAAATTGATTTTATCAGAAATTAGATTCGCCACGCCAGCTTTTTTTTGGGTCCGCAGGCCTGGTAGAAGTTTTGCCATCCTTTCACTTTCAGCCTGTGTCTATTTATGAATGTCAAATGTGTCTGTTTCAGGTAACATATTGTTGGATTTTATTTTTTGATCCAGTGGGCCAGTCTGTGTCTTTTAATTGGGGCATTGAGACCATTCACATTCAAAGTTAGAATAGATATGGGAGGCTGAGTCTCTGACTTTGTATCAATTACAGAGTTTTGAGTCATCTTGGAAGTCAGTTTGTGTATAATATGATTATTGACGCACCCTTGTCTAAGGATTTAGGATATCATTGGCATTTTCTTCTGAGTGGAGGACATCCTTGAGGATATTCTGTAGTGCAGGATTTGTGTTCATGTATCTTGTTAGCTTGAGTTTATTGTTGAAGTATTTAATTTCCCCGTCACATTTGAAGCTGAGTTTTGCAGGGTATAGTATCTTTGGGTGGAATTTGTTATTTTTTAATCTTGAAAGATATTCTTCCAAGCTCTACTGGCCTTCATTGTTTGCTCTGAAAAATCCATAGTGATCCGAATTGGTTTGCCTCTGAATGTGATTTGGGGCATTTTTCTGGCAGCTTTTAGCATTCTCTCTTTAATTTCTCTGTTGTTCATTTTGTATATGATATGTCTTGGTGAGTTTCTCAATTTATTAGGTCTATTTGGTTTTCTATAAGAGTCTTGGATGTGATATTCTGGATCAATAGTAAGATGAGGGAAGTTCTCACTTATGATTTCGCTTAAAAGTTTCTTGAAGCCTCTTGTTTGTTGTTCGGAGTTTTCCTCCAGGCCAGTGATTCTCAGATTATTACACCTCATCTCATCAAATAATACTTGGAAGTTCTGATTAGGTAATATAAGCTGTTTATCTTGTTTATCTTCTTTGAATTCTACATTGTTTAGCCTATCCTCATTGTCCAAAACTCGTTCTTCAAGTGCTGAAGTTCTATTTTCAGTGGAGTCTACTCTGGTGTTGATATCTTCCAGTGAAGATTTGAATTGGTTAATCGTGTTTTTCAATCCTAATAGCTCTGCTACATCTCTTTTCAGAATGTCTATTTCTTTGTATAGCTGATCTTTCATCTCATGGAATTGTTCCCTTATTTCCCTGTAGAAGTTGTCTCTCATCTCTTGAAATTGTTCTCTGATCTCTTTCCTTATTTCATCTCTCAACTCTTTGATTGCATTACTAATCATAATGTTTATTCAATCTCTGGTTTTCATCTAGGGCCCTGGCTATGGGATCCTTAGGTTGAGAGCTGTGGGGTTGAGGAGGTGAGTTATTTCCCCTTTTCCTCATTTTCTGAGTCAGCTTGTCTTGTACTTCAAGCTTGTTACTCTTATGGAGTAATTGGAGCTTCTTATGGCTTTGCTTTGTTGTGATTGGTTTCTTTGAGAGAGCACTCACAATATATTATGATAGCACACCAGTACCCGTTTTGAAGCATGTCTATTTCTTCAGATAGTAGGGTCTCTCTTGTTTTGGAAGAACTTCCCTGAACATTGACTTCACTTCTGCCATATCTGAATTTTTGGATACAGTAAGTTGTTTCCTGAAAGTTCTGGTTGTTTTTCCTTGCTGTTTTTAGCTTCCAATCTGGTAATAGCAAGATGACAGTTCTTGACTGAAGCCTACAGAAGGAATGTAGAGTTGCAGGATTAGGACAGTATATCCCTATCCAGAGGTTCAAAGCTCACTCTGCAACTCAGGCCAAGAATAACCAAGAAACCAACTCTTAACCTAGAATTTTATATATACCAAAAAATGTCCCTCAGAAATGTAGCTGTAAACATTAAGAGATTCTCAGATATGGGAAAATAATCTGTCACAAGTTGTTTTACATAAAAGAGTGGCTGAAGGAAGTTCTCCACACAGAAAATAAGTGATAAGAAAAGTAAGCTTGAAACATTAGGAAGGAAGAAAATATAATGGAAAAAGTGAAAATACATGGGTATATGCAATGGACTTTCCTTTTCTCATGTTTTCTAAAGTATATTTGTGAGTCAAAGCAAAAATTATAACACTGATGTGGTTGTCAATATATGTAGAGGTAATTATTCTAAGAATTTGGGGATATAATGGGGAATAAATGGAGGTAAGCTTGCCAGGGATGGTGGTGCACACCTACAATCCCAGAGATTCGGTGGTAGTGGGGTTAAGGCAGGAGGATCAAAAGTTTGATGCCAGCCTCAGCAACTTAGAGGACCTAAACAACTTAGCAAGACCCTGTCTCAAAATAAAAAACAAAAAGGGGAGAGAATGTGGCTCAGTGGTGAAGTACCTCTGGGTTCAATTGAAAGTACCAAAAAAAAAAAAAAAAAGTAAATTGTCTGTCTTCACCTTCACTTGGACTGGCAAATGTCAGCAGAGTAGAATGTGATAAATTTTGTGTGTATGAAGTCTAAAGCAACTACAAAAAGTATATGAAAAGGCACACTCAACAAAACTGTAGATAAACCTAAGGAATTCCACAAGATGTTAAAATAACCTACAGAAAGGAGGGACAAATAAAGAAGAAATGAAAAAAAAAACAGAAAATGAACATGAAGAGTCAAACGTATTTCAATTCTATGACATTCTTAGAATGACATGCATTGAGAATAAACTCCTGGTTGCCAGAGTTCAGGATGTGGGAGCGAGTAGCATGAGGGAAGTCTTGGTGGTAATGAAGTAGATTTGCAGTACTAGAATGATAGTTAGACACATCTACACATGTAAAAAATGATGCAATTCAATGCACCATTGGAGATTATTCAATACATATTTCAAGTAAGCATAATAGTTCTGAAATAAAAACTTTAAAAACAGTGAATATCAGAACCAAAATAAGACAACGTTACTCCTGAGTCTTAGTCCAACTCTCCTGCCAGTAGAAAAATGGCTGTTGAAACAGCCAATAATAAAAGGCTGAGTATACACAGACAGTCCTATATATTACAAATATATTTTTAATTGATTGACAACTTTATCAATACTCCTTTACCTGTTGTATCTATCAGATTTCTTCTTGTTTCAATTTTTCTGTGACTGTTTTCCTGGGTCTATGGGCTTTACATGCACATTAACTACAGTCAGATTTCCCCCACACCACTTAATATGATTACACTTAGTCCAGTTATTTACACTGTATCATGTTTACTAGCCCTATTTGCTAACCATTTTATAAGCTCTTGAAAGTCAGGCATAAGTGTTACTTTTTTTTTTTTTTTATCTATACACCTGACTCAGGGATTTTACCAGATCCCTTCCTTCTTAGCTGATGGAATGATGGTGAGGTACATTCATTAGAAAGTCATTTACAAAATTTTGAAAAGTAAATCCTTTTCAAAATTGACTTAAAATGACATTTCAGAGATACACACCCAATAAATTCAACTGTTGGCCTTGAGCAATATTTATTTTCTACTGCAAAAATATAAGCTGCTGGATTCAGAATGATTTTTATATCTCAAGAAAAGAAAATTCAACTCTAATTTAATTGAACAAAAGAGGGAATTCATTGGCACATGTAACTAAAAGTTTATGAATAATTAAGTTATAGCTTGATCTAGGGGCAGTGATATTAATAAGGATCAGACTCTCTCATCTCTGCAATGTTGGGTTCTGCCACCAGTTTCACATAGTGACCTGGTTTCTCTGTGCTGTCCCATAATTTTGGAAACATGCCCCTTCTAGTAGAGTCTTATACACAACAGACTCTGAAGGATGAGAATTTGCAAAGAGAAAAAAAAAAAAGAGAAATCTCTTCTTTCTTACGTTACCCAGCAAAAATTTCTTTGCCTTTCTTTGACACAGACTGGATTCTGTGTTTATTACTAAAATCAATTATTTCATTCATGGGGATTAAAAATATTTTGTGAATTTTTCTGGGCCAAGAGTCTGCCGACTTGATTTTCAGATCAGACTTTATCTTTTGTTGTATTGGTGAAATCAGCGTTGTCTTTCAACTTTTAGTTTAGATGGAGTTAATTCTACTTTAGTCAATGGTAGCGAAGATAAAAAAAATAATAATTTCAGAAATGCTTTAAAATCTGTAACTAGAGTTGAATAAAAATAAGATGACTTTGTGTATCTTCCATATACAGGCTTTGCATGGCAACATAATTATAATTATAAATGTTTTTATTTAATCATTTGTTTTCTGTTCCTTAGAGTTTGTTGTATTAAAGTTCCTATCCAGAAAAAAAGAGAACCAAAAAATATTACTTGTGAAAAAACATGTATAATTTTCTCTTCAACAGTAAATGCAGAGAACAGTTTTACTATTTGTGAGTAAAGAAAGATGTTTGTGGGGAGTGGATACCTAAGAGATGTTTTTATATGTAGTACTTTGCTAATTTATCCTCCAAATTTCATGAGGCAAATACTATTAACCCAACTGTATGGACCAGGACACTTGAGTTGAATTATCTTATCATACAATGGCAAACAGCAAATAGAGACTCAAGTGCAGGTTAGCCTGAAACCAAGTCTCTGCTCTTTCCAAAACAGAACGTATCTTTTTTACAAGAAAAATTTAAGTTCCCCCAAAGCTAAAGAATATTCAAATTTTAAACAAATATCTTCTTAAAATTCATGCTTTCTAAAAGGGTACTTTCAGTGTCCTTAGCTGTTGGATAGATGTTCATATTTTAGTATTTAAGATTTCAGAGTTTAGCCTAATCATAGTGCCATCTGCTTTGAAATGATGAGCCCATCTGTCATGATATTCAAGACAGTATCAAATCCCATTTATTCTATGAGAAGACAATGGCTTTTAAAATATCAAATTTGAATATGTCTGATTACAACATTGTGTTATGCTTAAGAAATTGCGAAGCTAGTTCCCTGTAGTTGAATGATAGCTGAAGCCCTGGCACTCATACAGAGATAACGAGGCAGCCAAATTGGAAAAATTCAGATCCCTAAAGCTGATTTGGGAGTTTTTTGCAGAACTGGTGTGATGCCCTGTCTTAGTGACTCTTGCATTATATTCAACAACACACATTCTTTGGAAGTTTTGGAAGTAATATCCTTATATTTACTTATATAGCATTTTACCAAGTGTTTTCAATCCTACTACTCATATAATCCTCATTTAATGTATTCATCCTCTGTATGCTATTCTATTCTATCTACTTTTTATTTATTTAAGTAAACAAGCCTTATCTTAAGTGGAGTTGACCGTCACATGCTTCTAAATGAATACATGAACCATAGGAATTTCCTATCTGGGGACCAAACAGGGATTACAGTGTATATCAGGTAACAGTACTGCATTTTCTATCATCATCATCATCATCATCATCATCATCATCATCATCAGGTCAAATGAGGTTAAAAAATTCAGTCCTTGGGTTTTAACTTGATTCATGAGTATAGTTTAAGTAGGATTGGTAGAAATTATCTTCTCTTCATGGTAACCTGGGTTTACTTTAATCAATTGTAAGGTCACCTAGGTCATAAAAAATGGTTTAAAATTCTCCAAAGAATATTTCTTCAATTTTCAAGAAGAATTCAATTCTCAAATATGCATGAAACATTGCTTGTCTGCCCCACCCCGTACAATTTTCCCTTAATCTGTTGCATTCTAACCTTGGGTAGTTCCATCAACTGTTTTATTTCTGCATGTGCAAAATGGATTTCTTACACTGGGACTGTTGCTCTAAAATCTAAGATTCCAGTCCTAAAGTACTTATATGCACACTCTCCCAAAATTCCAGAGGCCTAAAAACATATATAAACATGTCACAGAGAGGCCAATATACATCTAATTTAAGAAATCACATCACTCTCAGAATCTTGGGAACAATCAAAGGCACAAATTATTGCTACCAGTGTAGACCATTATTAAGATTTAGTGTTAAATGCAAGAGAACAATTTGCAGAGATCACAAGGAAAGAAAAAGAGAAAATCTCCCATCTTTGGGTTTTCCTATATCTCAGACCATGTCAATCTATTGATTCAGGTACGTAAATTTCAAATGAGACAAGTTTCTAGGAAGGGGTTACTACACTGCCAAGGGCATCTCTCCCTCCTCAAATTTACAGGAGGCCAACGTAGAGCTAAATAAGCCCATGATCTCATGTTGTGACTGTTGTCACTTTTCTATCTGGTAAACATAGGAGCCTGGTTTAAAATACCATTGAAATCCTTTCTTTCTCTGATCAATCTGTAGCAAAGAATGAGTTAAAATTTAAATCTTATCATGTAGAACCTTGGACACTCTTTAAAAAAAAAAAACTTTATTAGCTCCACTTTGCTCTTACTATGACATGAGAAAACACTAGGCTTTCATATACCTCTCCAACAGTATTTATCATCTCTACTTGTTCCGCTTCTCAAAAAGCACTGGTGGGTAATTCCCTGGTATAAGCCATAACCAAATCAGATCATGGCTTAGTCTTGCTGAAAATCAACTTCCTGTGCAGTTAAAGTAAAACCTGACCCTGTGTACCAGACCCTGCATGATTTTGCTCCTACCAATCTCTTCAGGCTCATCTCTTGCTGCTCTCTGCTTTATCCACTTTTTTAGTAATATTAGTTTTTTTTTTCTTTTTTACAAACTCATTTTTCTTGCAAGGATTTTTTTGCACTCTGTTCTCTTTACCTGGAATGCTCTCTATTTTCCTTCCTTTACCTGGCTAATAACTTGCATCCTTCATATATCAGAATACTGATTATCTTCTCTTATTTTCTATGGTAGAATCCTTGATATCTTTCTAAAGGAATCAAATTATTTTATTGAAATCATTTTACCCTATCAATTCTATCAGTGTCAAATATTTGTTGAATATGTCAAGTACAATTTCTTCCCACAATTTCCCTAGCTTCTCTCTAAACACTGAGGTTAAAGCCATCCTCATGCTGCACACTGAAGGCAATAGTTTATCTACACAAACATGTCATTTTTCATTGTTGTTGTGGCTGTTCCACCTGTCACTGAGATTCCTGAACACAATTTCATGCACATTTGTGCCAAAAGAGACCTGAAAAATACCAAGTTCTTAATACCTATTGATTTGAATAATGTGAGAGTGAGCAAATGAATTCCGTAAGCAAGTTTGATGTATATTGGGGAATTTAGGATCTCAGAACACCAAATATGTATTAATGTACAGGTTCATGGCTGCAATATAGACACTTGGATCAATTACAGGGTTTAGTTCAACAAATCTGATTGTTTTATGTCTATCTTTATTTTTCTTTTTTAAATGTTGTTAACATATATTAATTGTTCATATTAATGGGCTTCATTGTGGTAGTTAAATGTATGCATATAACATGCAATGATCACATCCAGTTGCTATTTATCTACCTCCTTCCATTTTCCAAGCTCTAGATACCACTGTTATGTATTTAGGTTAACTTTTAAAAAATGAAATTCCACATATGAGAGAGAAGATGTGGTTATGCTTATCCTCTCCTACTTCTATCCCACACCCTGCAAAAACTCTTTGGGCCAGGAAATCCTCTTTCTTATACCCCAAGTGATAATGGAAAATGTCTCTTCTGAAAAACATCAAGAAGATTCACTATGATCCATAAACCCAGACAGACCCTAGTGTCCTGTACTTCTGTACTGCATGCATTTGGGTTATCATAGACCTTGCTTCTTTCTTTAGCAGTTTTAGTCAGTTATTACCAAAGGAATAAACCGAAACCAAAGGTCTACGTTGGCATCAGCTGACCTGTCCCTTTGATAAAAAGTGATTGGACTGAACATGGATACTGATTCAAATTGAACCAAACAGATTGTCTCTTATGCCTCCCTCTCTTCCTCCTCTTTCTGTTCCTCCTCCTCCTCCTCCTCCTCCTCCTCCTCCTCTTCCTCCTCCTCCTCTTCTCTCTCACACTAAAGAAGGAAATTATAATGGAGTCCAGGGTGGGAAAAGGAGGAGAAAGGATCTGAATTTCACACTTTTACTCTTGAAGGGAAGAACAACCCTAATGGAGGCAAGCTTGTACTAAGAACTTCGGTTTCTGCCAACTTTCCAATGGCAGAACATAGTACTCTGGACATGAGATGTACTGCTTTTGAACCCAGAGAACTGGGCTTCCTGTCCCCTGTTGACTTTTCCCTAGTCTCCTTCTTCTGCACTCAAGAAAGGAATTGGGAAATGTAGAGGGTAGAAAACAAATTATAAGCAGAAAAACTGGTATTAATGGTGGTGTTTGTGGGTAGACAGGGTTTGGGTTGTGAATTTGGAATTCTTTTAGGAGAAAACTTTATTCCAAAGAACAACCTATAGCTAAACAGAAAAGTAACACGTATGAGACTTGATGCTGATGTGACAATGAAGTAGCCCTGAGTATTTGGTATAGTGGACCTGGATTCACTGCTCAGCACACTCAAGGCTTGTGGTCCTGTTCACACCCACTCAACATCTGCTGTTACAAGGGGCCCAGTCCTCTGTTTGCAGATCTGAGTTTGAGTCTATCTATTTTGTCCTCTTGTAAGAATTACTTGAATTCTCGAATTTTCAGTTTCATTTCCTTTCAAAGTAAGGTCACGTCTTCTTCATGAACAAATTTGTTGAACAAATTTGTTGTAAATATCAATAGAAACAATGAAAGGAAATAAAATTTCTTATTTGGTAGAGTAATATAAAGGTGAAAGATTTATACGATCTGAAGAGAAACCAGAGTATGGTAGAGTAATATAAATATCCCAGTTATTAATCTTACAAAGAAAATAATCAGCTAAGCGGCAAAAGCACAAAATGTGAGGCTGAATTCTGAAGAAACAAACTTCTGTGCTTATGAATATAGGGGAACCTGACAGGAAGATGAAAAGTCATTAAACCCAGCCCCATGCTTGTACCATGCAGTGCTGCAGAGGTAGTTAAAACCCAGGATCCAAAAACTGTGGTACATATACACCATGGACTTTTACATAGCAATTAGAAACAATGATATTGCAGCCTTTGAAGGTAAATGGATGGCTATGGAAGAAATTATGCATAGTAAAATCAGCTTAACCCAGAAAACCAAGGGTTGAATGTCTCCACTCATCTATGGAGGTTGGAACTAGATCCTGGCCATTCAGAAAGGTGGTTTATTATCATGTGTTAAATCCAGATAAGTTGTAATGTTATATAACCTAATACTTTTTTAGAGATATTGTGGGTAAGGGAAGGGAGGGATATGGGTGGGAAATTGGGAGGGGGCACTCCTGGGGGTAAATCTAGTATCCAGAAACTATACACATTTTATATGATTTTGTTAAAAATTTGTATGTTTGTTCAAAAATAAAAATTAAAAAAAAAAACCCAGGAGTGTGACATTAAAACATCAGAGGTCTTTCTGCCCTTCCTCCTTCCTAAAACTAGTTGCTCTTGTCATTTCTCAGTTAAAAAGAAAGACCTGAGTTACAAAGAATATTATGATTTTATCTGAGTGAATCTGTATAATTAATTAAAGTCTTTGGTTTCTTTAGGCTTAAAATTCTGATCCTTTTTTGTTTTAAAGAGAGAGGGAACAGTAAAAGAGAGAAAAAGAAAATTTTATGTAGTTTTTCATGTGGCTTTTGTTGCTCTGTGTTGCTGGAGTTCGAACCCACATCCTCACACATGCCAGGCAAGCACTGTAGCTGCTGAGCCACCGCTCCACCTCCAATTCTGATCCTTTATGATAATTATCCCCATTCAAAGAGAAAAAGTAAAAGGGAAGGAAAGAGGAAAATGGGAGAAATAGAGAGACACTACCTAGTCTTATCTAAAATCTAAAATCTCCTTTATTCAAGTTCAAAAGGAGGCATCGTATTTTAAAGTTTAATGTCCTAAATTCTTTTCCTTTGAGCTTGAGTCCTTTTTCTCTGAGTCACTTTCTAAAGGAGATGAACGCTACTTTGGGATCTGGATCTGATTTTAAAAACTAAGATTGCATTTTGGATTTTCTCAAGTTTCACATTAAGGGGAAGAATCTTTGCCAACTGCACACAATTACATCCTTTTGTATTTCACAGTAAAAAAGCAATGTAGTTTGAAAAAGTTCATATGACTCATTTTTTTGAATACCAAAGTTTGGAAAATTTTTCTGCACTAATAAATTCTTCCAGTTACCACATCCACCTCCAGCATCCATATGACTGTCATCTTCTTCATCTCCAGGTCAGAACTGTACTTTTACAGGAGCACTACTTGTGTGACACAGCCTAACAAATATGACCCTATCTAAGCCTAAGAAAAACTTACACTGTAGATATTTTTTCATATTTTATGGATGAGACAACTAGGGATCTAGGAGTTCAGAGTTACACAAAATCCCAGGTACCAAATGACAGAGTTAGAATACAAACCGAATGTTTCTTTCTTTAAAGCTCTTTATACTGCAATATTTTCTCTTCACCTGGGGAAAAGAATAATAATCATATGTTTTCTAAGTGGAGACAGAGCTGGAGAGAAAGCACTGGGAGTCCAAAGATAAACATTGTGTTCTTTTTTCCTTCCCTTAGGCATTTATAATCTAGTAGTGGAATTAGAGGCAGATATAGTCTGATAACTGCAAAATTCTGTGACAAAAAGGAATAGCTTCTAATATTTATTAAGTGTGTTGTGTTCGCAAAGCATTGTTCTGAGCACTTATGATGGTTTCATATGTTAAATGATAGGGGGATTCATGAGGGTCATGAGGGTCATGGAGGCCAGGGAAAAGGAGGAAGTAGTCCTGCTGGAGGGATCTATATCCTCATTAAAAGAAAATAATACAGTGGGGTAGGCACCCAAGGGTGTGTAAGAATCCTCTGTAGGTATATTTGGGTGAGAACATTGCAAGCAAAGTGAATGAAATATTCAAAGGGAAATAAGTGTGGAAAAGCTTAGACATTCAATTTGCCCAAGTAGGGGGAGGATATGGGATAGTGGGATAGTCAATTTGAATAGACAGGCAGTACTCAGCTCCAGAAAGCCCATGCGTGGCATGCTGTATTTTTATTTCACCCTGTTGGCAGTGAAAGGCCACTAAAGGGTTTTAGGGTAGTGAGTGATGTGGACCTCAGCCTCCTGATCACAGTAAAGGTGAATGTTTCTTCTAACCATATATGCAAGGTCATGAGACAGAACCAGGGCCCATTGTTCCTTCCAGATCATAGTGCTTTAACAATAATACTTGCGCCCCCAGTTCTTGACTGTACCACTGCAGAGGTCAGTGCTTCCTAGTCATGCAACTTAAAGGACCCAACAACTAATGGTTATTGTCCATCTCCTAGAGGCTGATGACAGGCCAGATAGATCCTTGGATGGCCCAGAATTCGATGGGCAGCAGAAAATCTACACATTTGTGAAATCACCCACTTTCTGAATTTCTCCTAATTCCTTGAAAAAAAAAAAAAGCTGAGCATTCATTCATTTGCCAGTTATGCAAAACGTTATATAAATTCAGCCCTAGAAATATTGGTAGTTCACTCTAGAAAGCAGCATGGAGACGCCTCAAAAAACTAGGGTTGGAACCATCTTACGACTCAGTTACTCCACCCTTGGATATTTTCCCAAAAGAACTGGAATCAGCATACTACAGAGACACAGTTATATCAATGTTTATAGCAACTCAATTTTCAATAGCTAAACTATGGAACCAACCCTCATGCCTCTCACAGGATGAGTGGATTAAAAAACTGTGGTATATATATATATATATATAAAATGGAGTTCAACTTCACTAGTAGAACAATATGGCATTTGAAGCCAAATGGATGGAAATGTAAAAAATTATGCTGAGTGAAAGAACCCAAACAGAGACTTAAGGACTGAATGTTTTCTCTCATATGTGGAAGCTAGAGTAAATCTTAAGACAGGATGAAAGTTAGCTAAGTTTAAATAATAAATTCACCAAAATTGATGTTTCACATATGCTGGGGAAATCATAAATAAGAAGATGTGGGAGAAGAGAGGGAGGCAGGGAGGGAGGGATAAAGGGTTTGCCAATACAAATGGGAACACTCAAGTCCCCTGAGAAGCCTGACTATACATGGGTGGGCAGAGAAACTAAAAAACTAATATACAAATATATGCTCATTTCCAATTATAGCATGGGGGTATTACAGAGGAAACATGAGATCCAGGAATGAATGAAGGAAGGAGATCCTGGACTAGGATCAGCCTTAACTTACTATGCCAATATCCATGTATGCATGAATATGTAACACGTATTCCCTTCAAAATGTAAGACTATGCTGAACAACAAACAAAAAAAAAAGAAAGAAAGAAAGAAAAGAAATATTAGTAGTACTCCTTTGACTCAAACTGGACATGTACTCACTTCTATCTGTGCTGGCCTAGGTGTCATTTCTATTGAAGATAAGGAACCAAACAAAAAGCTTTTTTTTTTAAGAGAGAGGGAAAGAGCGATTTAGAATCAATTCATTTAGTTTTTTCATCTGACCTTTGTTTCTCTGACACTTAGTTGTGTTTGTGGTACTGAGGTTTGAATATGGATTCTTGTGCTTGGGAAGTTAGTGCTCTAACCGCTGAACCACTGGTTCAGCCCCTGAAAGACTTTTGACATTATCTTTAGACACTGTTTCTACAACAGGTCTCTCTCTCTCTCTGTTCTGAGGACACTCATCACTTAATTCAAAGAAAAATTGTTTATCTGGCTCCAAATTACTCTTAACCATTTTTCCAGTTTCAATCAGCAGTCTCTTCAGAGCTTGCAGTCTCAGGCAGATGTGGGATCCTGGTGTCACATAGAAGTAGCTTGATTATAATCACGTTCCTCTAATGATCTCATTCTAATGAGGCAGCAGCTTGATGCCCTTATTCCCTTCACAAACTTGTCTTGGGAGCTCAGATCTACTTTCCTGACTGGAAATCTGTCTCTCATTCTATTTCTGCTTCCTTGCATTCAAAAACAAAACAAAACAAAACAAAACCAAAAATACTTAGCTATTTGGTATCTATTACTTGTGAAACTCCTAACCCTTCAAGGGAGAAAGCGAGTTTCTTTCCTTCTTCTAGGGGAACTTAGTCAATTACTTGTTCTTGTTTATGTTTCAACTTATTACCAGGTTCTCTAGGGTCTAGCTCCTCCTGTAAGGATCTTCCTGCTGGCCACTTTGTCTCCTTACACCAATGACATGGAAAACCTGCCACCTTCATTGCTTCTGAAGCTCATCTTGTGTTATTTTTTCTCTAACCTCATTTTCCAAGGCAATTATGATCCCATTGTCTTGGGATAACTTGCTACATTATACACATGTAGGTTGCTGATGATGAAGAGATTTTGATCTTAATATTTAATAGTTTTTTATAATGTGGTTTTTATTAGGAAATGAAACTCTGGTGATGAAACTCTAAAAGGCATTTCCCTATTATATAACATTCAATGAAAATCAATTAAATACAAAACAAAGTAAAATAATCATTGTTGTAATTTTCAGGAAGAAAAGGAATTTTTGTCTAAACTCAGATTACTGATATTCAGCTGTTAAAAGTGAGAAGTAGAATATAGGCTCCTTAAAGAGAAATACTATCTCAGAAAATAGTTCTCTCAGGAGAATTTGGTGGAATTGTTGGGGAATCTCACTCTTCACCAGTGCAGACATTCCAGATATATAGCTCAGAATTGTATATTGATGCTATTCATTGATTGTCATTCATCCCATTCAACATAAATTGTTTTACTTGTAAAGTGAACCCATTTAACATATGTTGAGCATCAATTATATGCCAGGCACTGGAAGTTCAGGTTACATAAAACATAACCAACCTTTATTTTCAGATATTTCATATTCCAATAAAAGTAACAGAAAAATGCAAAAGAGGCACTTTAGGAGAGGACATCAAAGTGATGAGGGCTGTGATTAGAGGATATAATGAGTATATTGAATAATGAAGAATTAACTGGGGTATATGAGATAAAGTTGAAGAGTATAGAAATACTAATGGATGAATCAGCATGTACAAAAGCACAGTCAAGGGCTAGAATCTGGCAGCCTGCAGTTGGAATGTTTTTCAGAACACTTCTGTTTAGTCTCAGTACAGTGTTTTAAAATTTAATTTAAATGCTTTTATATAAGCATGTCATGATTCTATACATAACACATGCAGTGTTATGTATACTTATGCTTGACCTCTAAATATATTTAAGCTTTTGAACTTTGGCACAGAGACAGCAAACGAATGAGACATTAAGGAAGCTTCAGGTAGCTCAGTATGGGCAGAATAAAAAGTATAAATAAAGACAAGAGGAAGAAAGAAATCTGCAGAAGGAATTCTACATCTAAAGAGGCTTGTATGCAGTGATAAAGGACGTGAATTTCATCCAGAAAACTGAAGGAAACAATTAAAGTAGCTCAAACAGAAAACACCAGAGGAAGATTTGTCTTATATAATAAGATTGTGAGGCAGCAGTGGACAGGGTAGATTGTAAGATATTAAAAAATATAGAGGCAGGGAAAGATTTTCTCCCATATTGTAGATTCTCTCTTGATACTCTTGACTAATTCTTTAGCTGTGCAGAAGGTTTTTAGTTTAATGGCAACCCATTCATTCAGTCTTGGCTTTAAATGCTTGCGCTACTGGAGTCTTGTTAAGGAAGGCGGTGCCGACACCTATGTTGTATAGTGTTGATCCTACTTTTTCTTCAAGCAAATGTAAAGTTGCTGGTTTAATTTCCAGACCCTTGAATCATTTTGATTTGATTTTTGTGAAGGGTGAGAGGTAAGGATCCAATTTCAGTTGTCTGCATGTGGCTGTCCAGTTTGTATAGCACCATTTGTTGAACAGGCCTGTCCTTCTTCCACACTATGTTTTTGCCCCCTTTATCAAATATCAGATAGTTAAAGATTTGGGGGTTTGTCTTGGTATCTTCTATTCTGTTCCATTGGTCTTCAGTTCTGTTTTGATACACATACCATGCTGTTTTGTTGCTATTGCCCTATAGTATAATTTCAGGTCAGGAATTGTGACAACTCCTGCTTCCTCTTTCCTGCTTAGTAATGTTTTGGCTATTCTAGGTATTCTGTTATTTCATAGGAATTAGAGAATTGCTTTTTGTATATCCATGAAGAATGTCATTGGCATCTTGATGGGGATTGCATTGAATCTGTATAAGGTTTTCAATAGAATGTCCATTTTGATTATATTGATTCTACCTAACAAAGAACATAAAATGTTTTTCCATCTATTCGAGTCTTCTGCAGTTTATTTTTTAATAGTTCTATAGTTTTCATTGTAGAGGTACTTAATATCCTTTGTTAGATTAATACCCAAGTATTTTATTCTTTTTGAGGAGATTGTGAATGGGACAGAGTTCCTAATTTCTTTTTCAGTGGAGTTGTTGCTGGAGTATAGGAAAGCTAATAATTTATGAGTGTTGATCTTACAACCAGCCACTTTGCTGAAATCATTTATAAGCTCTAGGAGTCTTCTGGTGGAGCTTAATGGGTCTTCTAGGTATAGGATCATGTCATCAGCAAATAGAGACATCTTGACTTTCTTTTTCCTATTCAAATTCCTTTGATTTCCTTCTCTTGTCTGATAGCTCTGGCTAGGGTTTCAAGGACTATATTGAATAAGAGTGGTGGAAGTGGACAAGCTTGTCTTGTTGCTGAATTCAGTGGAAATGCTTTCAGTCTCTCCATTAAGCATAATGTTGACTATGTTGTGTCATAAATGCCTCTTACAAAATTAAATTATCTTCCTTTGATCCTTATTTTCTGCAGAGTTTTCAGCATAAGTGGGTGCTGAATTTTATCAAAAGCCTTTTCTGCCTCAATTGAGATGATTATATGATATTTAGTTTTAATTCTGTTTAAGTGGTAAATTACATTTATTGACTTGTGTATGTTGAACCAGCTCTGCTTTCCTGGAAGGAAGCCCACTTGATCATGATATATTATATTTTTAATATATTTTTGGATCTGGATAGCTAGGCTTTTATTAAGGATTTTAGCATCTATGTTCATTAGGGAAATTGGTCTGTAGTTTTCTTTTCTTGATGTTTCTTTGTTGGGTTTTGGTATCAGAGTTATATTTGCTTCATAAAAAGTGTTTGGGTGTGTTCCAGCCCTTTCATTTCATGGAAAAGCTTGTAGTTTATCCCTGTTAATTCTTCTGTAAAGGTCTGGTAGAATTCTGCTGTGAATCCATCAGGTCCTGGGCTTTTTTTTTGGAAGGCCTTTGCTGATTTGATTTCACTACCTGAGATTGGTTGGTTTAGGTTTTCAAGACCTTTGGTGTTAATTTGGGAATATTGTATGTGGCCAGATATTTGTCCATTTCTTCCAGATTATCAAATTTGGAAGAGTATAATTTTTCAAAATAAGTTCTGATAATCTGATTTTTATTGAGTCAGTGGTGATATCTATGTTTTCATCTTTGATTTTGTTGATTTGCTTCACTTTATTTTTCCTTTTGGTGAGGTTGGCAAGGGGTCTATCAATCTTTAATTTTTCAAAGAACCAACTCTTTATTTTGTTGATAATTTGCATTTTTTGTTCTTAATTTCATTGATTTCAGCTCTGATTTTAGTTATTTCCTGTCTTCTATTAGGTTTGTGATTGGATTGTTCTAGTTTTTTGCAGAAATTTGAGTTGGAGCATAAAACTGTTTATTTGCACTCTTTCTTGATTTTTGATGAAGGCATTCAATGCTATAAATTTACCTCTTAAGAAAGCTTTCATACTATCCCAAAATTTTAATACATTGTTTCATCATTTTCATTCATTTCCAATAATTTCTTGATTTCTGTTCTCAATACCTCTTTTTGTCCATTCTTCGTTTAAGAGGGTATTATTCAATTCCCAAGTATTTGAGAGAGCTAATATCCAGAATATTCAAAGAACTCAAAAAAGCTGAACACCAAAGCCACAAATAATCCAATCAATAAATGGGCTGGGAGCTAAGTAGAAACTTCTCAATGGAGGAAGTCCAAAAACCCATGAATATATGAAAAAATGCTCTACATCACTAGCAATCAGAGAAATGGAAATCAAAACTTCACTGAGATACTACCTCATTCCTGTCAAAGTTGGAAAAATGAAGAATATGAAAAATGACAGATGCTGGAATGGCTGTGGGAAGAGCGGAACACTGTCACATTGTTGGTGGGACTGTAAACTGATACAGTCACTCGGGAAAGTAATGTGGAGACTCCTCCAAAAACTGGGGCTGGAACCACCTTATGACCCAGCTATCACACTTCTGAGTATTTTCCCAAAAGTACTAGATTTGATATATTATGGAGATACAGCTTCATCAATGTTTTTAGCAGCTCAATTTACTATAGCTAGACTATGGAACCAACTCAGATGCCCCTCACTAGACGAGTGGATTCAAAAACTTTGGTACTTATATACAATGGAATTCTACTCCTCTATTACAGAGAACGATATTGTGGCATTTACATCCAAATGGATGGAGATGGAAAAAATTATGCTGAGTGAAATATTCCAAACTCAGAGACTCAAGGGACGAATGTTTTCTATCATATGTGGAAGCTAGAATACAATCAGAAACGGTCTGATAATTGGCTAAGCTAATAATAACCTCAACATGGGTGAATTTTTTTACAGGAGCAGGGGAACCTTGCCTAGGATGCTGGGGGATGAAGGGAGGGTGACAGGGAGGGGGAGAGGGAATAGGAGGGATATCAAGGCTTCTGGAGGGAGCGAGTATGGGGGTATCAACCCAGTGGGGAACCTTCAACTTCCATGAGAAGCCCAACTAACATGTGGGTAAAGTAGGGGTAAACATGGGATTGGGGGAACCCAAAGCGGATAAACCATGGAATGGCATCAGCCTTGGCTTGCTCTGGCATTATATATTTGTTCATGATTGTATGGCAACAATCCCCTCCTAAATGCAAGACTACCTTGAATGAATAAGAAAAATAAAATCAAAGAAAAACATAGAGGAAAAGATAAATGTTGTGAAGGTATTGATTAAGCCAGCCTGAATAATGTAAAGGTCCATAAATAACCATTAACATAAATGGATTGAATATATCTCTTTGAGTTGTAAAGAGTGTGAAAAATAAAACTTGAAACATTATTGAATGGAGGATAATTTAAAGGGGAATGCCTAGGTTAAAGTTTATACTTTTTTGGCCTTTAATGACTGGACTCCTGTTGGTACTGATTGCTGAAACAGGGAAGGATTAATTGGTAGGGATTTTAAACTCTTCTTTATCCTCACTCATCATTCCCTCATCTAGAGAAGAGTGTTCAGCTTATGGCTATGTTCCCACACTTTTAAACAGGATTCCAAGGAGACAGATTATGGTGTGGGGAAGAGTATTAGGACTTGAAATAAGAAGACTTGATTGGACACACTATTTTCACCGTGTCTCCAGCATCTCACTTGTAAAGCAGAGATACCAAAATGCTCTGCTTAATGTAAGGCTTGTTTGAAGATAAAAATATGGTGAAAGAAGCAGACACACTTTTGAGAAGTGCAAAGTGTGAGGAAATACCTAAGTGGTTAATTAAGTCTCTTGGCACATTCATGACTGGAAAGTCAGCGTTGACCCAGAGGACACCATAAGGCAGATTAAAAAGCAAGGAGAGAATTAACAAGACTGCTGTGGCAAAACCAAGAGCAAATGAAACAAAAAGAGCAAAATGTAAAGAGGTGATATGGAATGAAACTTTGAAAGTCAGAACAGTCGGGGGAAATAATCTCTCTGGGGAGTCAAGGAGACTGACCCTGAAGAAGGCAGCCATCTGATACCACAGTTCTTACTCTGACCACTCAGGCTGAAAGGTTCAAGCTGCAGGTCCAGTTGCGGGGCTTGCAATTCTGTAATATCCAGGATGGTATGATCCACACATGGTATCTGGGGCTATTGCTCTGGGTAATTCTCAGAGGTGCTGCCTCATTTGGGACTGGAATTTCGTTTGTGGTTGCTGAGGGTCTAATGGGACAGAGGTCCCTATAATAGATTCTTATGGAGTCCTCTTTTCTTACATATGATAGTAAGCTCCCAAATTGGGGACGTACAGTGGTTACCTAAACATAGGTTAATACTTCCCCAATATAGTAGCATAAACAAGAGAGAAGTTAGTAATTTTTCTCTTCTGGATATGACCCTAGGCTCTGTTGGTGGCTTGACACAGTGAGAACTCAAACTTTCTTTATTTTTAGAGTTCATCATTGTCCATGTTTGAAATTGGCTAAAGCCACATCTGCTGAAAGTACATTTTGGTCAGCAGAGAATGAAAAAGGGGAGGAGAAGGCACACCCTCCTCTTTCAGGATATAACCTAGAAATTGTATATATTACTTAATTTAAACAGGCAGAACTTTATCGGTTTTTCATATCCAGCTTTGAGAAAGGCTGGGGAGTATGATCTTTAGCTTGGGATCCATGTGCCTATGTAGACTTAACATGTTACCGAAGCAAAACAGAGGATTAGATACTGGAGCACAACTTCCAGTTTGTGCTGTTGTGATGAAAGCAGTTGGGACTGGGGTTTTAGCAATAAAAATCATGTCCAAATTGATTTATATGGTCATCTTTAAAACTAATTTTCAACATAAAGAGATAAATGAATACTAGCTTGATGAAAAATCTAATTATAGCTCCTGCTGTGTATTATTTAGCAAGTAAAATTTATATACAGGGTAAAATACAAATCTCGACTGTTACGAATACTTTTTTTTTTAAGAGAGAGGGAGAGTGTGAGCGGGAAAAAAGAATAAACTTTATGTAGTTTTTCATCTGGCCTTAGCTTATCTGACACTTAGTGTGTGGTGCTGAGGTTCAAACCCAGATCCTTGCACATGCCAGGCAAGTGCGGTACCCCTGAGCCACTGCTCCAGCTCAGCAAATAATGAGTTTTGATAAATAATGTACTTAACCAATCTGCACCCTATGAAGAGAGTGAACATTTCCATTACCCCTGAACATTTGTTTATGTACCTTCTCAATCCCCCAAGTCCAGGAAACCCCCAGACGGAGTATTACCACCACAGAATAGTTTGCTTATTGGAAAGATTTGGGGAGTGGAATTAGAAAGCACATACTACCTTTCTTCTTTCACTTGGAAAAAGGAATTTTGAGATTCAGCTCTGTTGTATTACTACATGATGTAAGTTTATCACGTTGCTTGCCTATTATCCTATTGGTAAATATGTTTGGTTGTTTTAAAGTTTGAACTCATATGGATAAAGTGATTATGAATATGCGTATATAAGTATTTTTCTGGACATTTGTTTTCACTTCTTCAGGATGAATACCTAGGAGTGGAATTACTGAGTCTTAGGATTGATGTATGTTCACAAGCAATTGCGATTTCTACCAGCAATTCATTAGAATTCCAGTTGTTTTAATCCTCAGTGATATATGCTATTGGCAAAATTCTAAATAGAAACTATTCTAATGGGCCATTTGGGTTTTAAAAAGGCAAAATAAATTTTTATTTCTGGCTTACATGTTATTTTTTAATATCCTCTTTTTAAAGGGCCGCAAATAAATACATAAAATATGTATTGATGTATTTTGAAATACTTAAAAACTTCTACCAAAAAAAATCATCCTATGACAAAAAATTTAATTAGAAGGACTCGCAAAACTTTATAGTGTACCAGTTTGCAGTTCCACGAGCAATGTAACAGTGTTCCTCTTTTCCCACAGCCCCTCCAGCACCTGTCATTGTTTATATTCTTCATTTTTGCCACTCTGACCGAAGTGAGGTGAAAGCAGTGTGGAGACTCCTCAAAAAATTAGGGCTGGAACCACCTTTTGACCCAGCTATCCCACTCCTGGGTATCTTTCCAAAAGAGCTAGAATCAGCTTACTATAGAGATACAGCTTCATCAATGTTTATAGCAGCTCAATTTACTATAGCTAAATTAATGGAACCAACCCAGATGCCCCTCACTTGATGAATGGGTCCCAAAACTGTGGTACATATATACAATGGAGTACTATTTGGCTGTTAAAGAAAATGATATTATGGCATTTGTAGCCAAGTGGATGGAGATGGAAAAAATTTTGCTAAGTGAAGTATCACAATCTCAGAGACTCAAGGGCCGAATGTTTACTCTGATTTGTGGATACTAGAATATAAGCAGAATCAGTACGTTAGATGGCTAACCTAACAATTACCTCAGCATGTATGAATTTTACATGATCATGGGGAACTGTGCATAGGTTCCTGGGAGATATAGGGAGGGAGGGATGGAGGGGGGAAGGACATCAAGGTGACCAGAAGGAGGTAGTATGGGGGAATCTAACCTGAGGGGAACCTCTGACTTCCAGCAGAAGTCCAATTAACTTGAGTCTTAATTAAAGTGAAGCATGGAACCATGGGTAACCCAAAGCGGGGAAACCATGGTCTGGCACCAGTATTGGCTTGTTCTGTCATTACACTTTTGTTCTTGATTGTTTGGCAATGAATCCCTCCTAGTTGTAAGACCATGTTTATTGAAAAAAATTAAAAAAAGAAAACGTTTCTGTTATTCTTAAGACTGGGGTGGTTATTGAGAGATTTAACTGTACTTGAACACAATGGGACATTTTGGGGTGATGAAAATTCTGAAATTTAATTATGGTGAGGGTTCCATAACTCTATACATTTAAAAAATCATAAAACTGTACCCCTAAAATGTGTGAATTGTATCATCTGTAAATTACATTGCAAGAGAAGTGTTTTAGAAAAAACTTTATAGCATAATGGAATGCTTGGAGTTGGAAAACCTGGATCTTGCTTCTGGTGCCAACTTTTTCATTTATTAAGAAGAGATATCAGTAGCCCTTTCAATGATTTTTTTGTGAGATCTAAGTAAGGTTCTGTGCCTAACTCTAGCAAGTTGCCCAACAGAGTAAAGGTATAGCATATTTTGACAGAATCTAAGATGAGATAGTCATTCAGGTAATCATGATCTCCACCATCATCATCACCACTATCATTATAGTCATCATCAATAAACTTTAATTGAAATCATGCTACAATTCAGGAATCACTAAGCATTTTCATATTGTAATTAAATTCTTAAAATAAGCCTTAACTTCATCATTCATATTTTAAATTTTAATGAAACCACTGACCTTTAGACTCATATTCTGGCTTCTACCAAATAATGCTTGCTGCTCTGTGCATTTTGTCTGATGGTGGAGCTACTGTCATACCAAAACCATGGGCAAACACAGAGGACCACTTAGTTCAGACTAAAAAACATGGATGGAATAACAGTGTGGCATGGACCCTCCATATCCTTGGCACCTTGTGGAGAAGGGACCCTTTCCTAGGGCACAGCTCCACAGTGTGAGATGGGACTCATACCAAGTATGGTCTCTGCAAAATTCTAAGGGAATTTGGAACTTGTACATCTGTTCGCTGTTCTGGCTACAGTTTCTAGCCTGTTCCACAGAACACCCTAAGCATTTGTTTAAACACATTCCATGCACCGTATAATAGAAGATAAACCTGACTCAGAAAGAGTACATGATTTGCTCAAAGTTGTAAAGTTAGCAAGCTGAAGAAACAAAATTCAAATCCAGGCTGTGTGACCCAAAATCTATATTCTCAATTTCCACAATAGAGGGACTCTTAATTGAGTTTTTTTTTTGAACAACCTTACAAGTTTTTAACAAAATAATATAAAATGTGTATATATTCTGGATATTGCAATTACCCCCAGGAGTGCCCCCCATTACCCTCCCTTATCCCACCCTTCCCCTTCCCACTATATCTCTAAAAAAAAAAAAGTATTAGGTTGTAAAACATTACATCTTATCTGGATTTAACACATGCTAATAGACCAACTTTCTCATTGTCCAGGGTCTAGTCCCCACCTCCACAGATGAGTGGAGACAATCGACCCTTAGATCTCTGGGTTAAGCTGATTTTACTCATCATGATCTCTTCCATAGCCATCCATTTACCTTTGAAGGCTGCAA